>PVIW01004090.1:0-143610 GCA_004026585.1 Noctilio leporinus | reverse complement strand
TGGCTTATTTCACTAAGCATAATACTCTCCAGTTCCATCCATGTTGTTGCAAAGGGTACAAGTTCCTTCTTTCTTTCTGCTACATAGAATTCCATTGTGTATATGTACCAAAGTTTTTTGATCCAATCATCCATTGATGGGCACTTAGGCTGTTTCCAGTACTTGGCTATTGTAAATAGTGCCGCTATGAACATAGGTGAAATTGCACAGAATTTCATAGCTGTGGGATCTTGGACTCTTCCTGCCCCAGGAACCAGGAAAGAGACAGTTCTCAAAAACCAAGAAGCACGGGAGGTGTGCCAGGGCACACCAGGGCTGTGGAAAACCAAAGCCTCCGCAGTTCCCTGTCCCCACTGCCACCCGGCCCACCCTCCACAGAGCAGCAAGCACCATGGCAAGCCCACTTTCCACTAGGTTCCCACATTCAGCTGAGTTCCAGTTCATTGGGGTAAACCCCAAACTTCATGCAACATGTTCCTGTCCCGAGAGCAGTTTCCTGGTTCATTTTCTTGTTTGATTTCCTCAAAGACCCTATAAGGGGAGCAAAGAGGGTTCTCATCTTACAGATGTCAGGAAGTTGAGACCCAGAGAGGGGTGGAGTCAAAGACTTGTCCAAGGTCATACTGCTAGAAAGTGGCCAGGGCAGGATTCGAATTCCTAACCCAACATTTCCTTGGCTATATTTTCCTGTAATAGCCATGCTGATTGTAGCTCTTGTCGCTTAGTGAGCACCTTCCCTATGGATGGAATCAAGGATGTTGGTACTACTCTTTCATCTCCATTTTTAAAACTGAGGGTCAGAAAGTCCAAATGCCTTGTCCAGAATCAATGGCCAGTACGCATGGAGTATGGATTAGAACAAACAGTCTGTCTGAATTGAGTCTGAGCTCTGAACCATTGGTTCTTGAATCCAGTTGGCCCTCACCTGGAGTTCCCTTAGAGTTTGCAGAAGGCCCAGACCCCAGATTTCAATTTTGGGGTCTGAAAAATCTTTTTTTATTTTTTTTTTAAAGATTTTATTTCATTATTTCTAGAAAGAGGGGAAGGGAGAGAGGCAGAGAGGGAGAGAGACATCAATGTATGGTTGCGTTTCACCTGCCTCCATCCACAGACCTGACCGGAGACCTGGTTTGCAACCTGGTTATGTGCCCTGGCTGGGGAATCGAACCTGCGACCTTTGGGTTCGCAGACCGGCACCTTAACCACTGTGCTACCAGCCAGGTCTGAAAAATCTATTTTTTAATAATACTACTAGGCATTTGGGACGCTCAGCTTGAATGGAAGCTGCCCCTAAAATGTAACAGTGAAAATAGAACAATTTCAAGGTGAAGTTTAATTTAGCACCTTCCACATGAACTCACTGAGCGTCTCTAATAATTGGAGTTCTCCTAATGATGGTACACACCCCACAAGAAGGGTTCGAGGACAGCTGGCTGGCTGGGTAATGGCCACACTTAGGGTGAGGTAGCAACTGGTGATGTCTGCTATTTGCTCTGGTCAGCCACTGTTTGCCTTCACTGGGCAAAATTTCATCAAGCTGTAACTTAATTGATGCACTCGGTTTTGAATATTTACAAAATGAAAAAAAAAAAAATCTCTGACGGTACAAGGAATCTTTGCAGACAGTAGAACGTTATTCTAGGGATCCAGTAGGGTTCTTCTCATTTTTCACCCCCAAGAGTTCGAAGTTCTAGGATTTAAATTTTCCAAGATACTGTGATTCTCTGAGTCAATTCCTAAGATTGCAGGAGCCCTCAAGTGTATAAAGTAGCTAACATTTAATGAGCTCTTAACGTCTGATGATTACTATGCTAAGAGCTTTACCTGTGTTGATGCACAGCAGCCCTGTGAGGCTGAGCAGGGGTGTAGGGGTGATCTCTACACCCCTGCACCCCTGAGGGAGGTGAAACAATGTGCCCAAGGTCACAGAGGTAGAAGCCACCATCAGGACATAGCTCATGTGCCCATCATGGTGCCATACTAATACTAATCTCTGCCCCTTCCCAAGACCAAACTTCTAAAGGTCTAAAACGATGCAATCTGTGCCATCTCACCTTGCACTTGTTGGAAGAACCCCAGGGGGAAGGAGACCCTGCAAAGATAGACAGCAAACAGCTCTGACCTGGGGCCTGTGAACACACACAAGCCAACACGCACACACATGCTGACGTTACCCCACAGTTGGCATGCACGGTCCTGCTCCACTCGCTCCGAGGCCAACCACTTCGGGCACTGGAGCTGAACGGGAGCTGGGAACGTGAGAGTTCTCCAGTGTGGGCTCCCTGCCCCCAGCCAGGGGAGAGGCGGCTGCCCTGCCACCTCCGGGCCTCCTCAAAGGGGCCACGCCAGTCTTAGGAATGGAAAAAGACTCCGCAGGAAGTGGGGCAGGGCAGGATTTCTCCCTTCTTCAGGCTCCAAACTGGAAAATGTTTAAGGCACCACCTCTTTCAAAGAGATGGATTTTAGGAAATAATTGGTTAACCAGTGGGTAATGCTAGAATATCAGGCCCTGCAACTGGCCAAGGGGAAAACTAGACATCTTAACTTCCTACTCTGACCTCTGTCTTTAAACCCCTGCCCCGTCCCCAGCACATGCACCTAGCCTAAGTACTTTTTGACTTAGACTCTTTCAACACGGTCCTCCAATATTTACAAAATAAAAGCCATGCTCCTATGGTGCTTCTCTGAAGTCTTATGTTTTAAAGATACACATGGAAATATTTCCAGAAACAATTATATACTGAGATACGCTTCAAAAGAACTTGGGGAGGCAAGAATCTGTGGGGGTATGAGGAAACATAATTGTTAAAGCTGAATGATAGGATTTTAAAAATACTATTCTGTTTGTGTATTTCTATCATTTCCCATTAATAAAAAATTACATAGAAATTAATTTATTTTTAAAGCCATATTCCTTGGCCTGGCACACAGGGTTTTCAATGACCTGGTCCCATCCAGCTGTTTTCTTTGAACCACTGTGCCTTTGTACATGCAACTTGCTCTTGCTGAATGACCTTTTCCTGATTTTAGCCTTATTCAGCCTTCCAAACTAATGGTCAATGACTGCTCCTCCGAGAAGCCTTCATTGATTCTACAACTAGGCTAACTCACTTTTCTGGGCCCTGACTCCAGCTTGAGTTTGCCTCTATCTTACAACTGACCTCAAGCTATTTAAACCATCCACTTATGGGCCTGCCTGCACCAAATGTGAACCTTTGAGGGCCTGACATGTCTTGTCAGTGCTCACTCAGTGTCTACTGTACTCTGTGTTTGTCGAGAAAACAGAAGCTGTGTGACTAAAAGGAAGTGGCTTTGCTTCTCTGAGTCTCTTCATCTCCACACTGAAAGCAACAATAACAACAAGAGAAGGAATACATAGAGGATAGTGATAAATGGCCTGCAGGGCAGTTGTGTGGAGTAGGAGAGAAAGTGTATACAAAACAGTCTAATCTGGTGACAGATGCATAGAGAGGTTCAGTAAATCAGGCTTTCTTTCCGACTTTTAAATCCCATGCTCAGGAATGGCTCTCAGAAATGACACACCAACCCAGGACACCAGCAAAAACTGGTGATTGAATTTAGGCAGGCAATTCAAAATCTGTGGTTTCCTCTGTAAAATGGTACCAATCGTTCTGGAAAGTAGAGTTGAGGGAACTCCTGAGGACCCTTCCAGTTGTACTGTTGCAGATCCCTGCTGGCTTGCTGGCAATAGGTATGCAGTGGTGTGTGCACACCTGTGTGTGCATGTGTGCGTTTTGGCGGGTGCTGGGGAAAGGTTCTGATTAATGCCCCCCGTCCTCTGAAGCGCAGCTTAATTTTGCTGTGGATCCCAAGTTGCCTCCAGGGCCTATGGGGCAATCCACTGGCCTCCAGGACTGACCACCCATACAGAAAACAGGGCCATCTCATTATCTAGACTTGGCAGAGGCAGAGGGAAGTGACAAGATGTGGCTAGTGGTCCTGCCTTGCCTGCTCCCTTGCTGTGTGAGTGAGCAGCTATGCAATGAGCTTCTTGTCGGCGTGCCAGGCAAGGCACAAGCACAGGTGCGAGAGTGGTGAGCAACGCTCAGTAGGAAAGACAATAGCAAACGAAAAATATACAAGTAACTAAAAACCCAACTGCGATTGGTGTTCGGAAGGAACACTTCAGGGTGCGGTGGGTGATGGCTATTCCGGGGGAACAGGTGACTGGATTGATGACCGTGAGCATCATAAATAAGGCCCTGTGCGTTAACGCATTACCTCAGTTAATTCTCGCATCCGTTCTCTGAGAAAAGGACTATTAGTAGCCCCATTTTTCAAATGAGGAGGCCGAGCTTTAGAGACATTGTGGCCCAGGTCACATCAAAAATACTCTCCAGGACTTGGGTCCACACTTTTCTTTGTATGCCTGTCTAGGGACCCCCATTATCAATGTTAGCATTAATACCATTAGGTATAGAAATAGTGGTATTGAAGCTCTAGCTTCGCTGTGCTAGGGACCCAGGAAGCAGGGAAGCTTCCAGAGGCTCTGCCCACCCAACCCTGAAGAAACCCCAAAGGCAGGGCCCATCTGGAGGGTTCAGGAAGTCCCTGAGCAGAGCAACCACATCGCCCCCAGCTCACACTGGTTCTCTCTAAGGCTCGTCACCTGACTCACATTCTCCCACCTGACCCCACTTGGCCAGCAGCAGAGCCGGTGCCCTGGCCTGTGGTTGCAGCAGCTGACAGGAGAATTTCCAAGCTGAGATGAGGTTAGTTGCAGTCAGAGAAGAGTGTGCAGGGAGTGGAGCGTGGCGTTCCAACTCACGGAGGATGGGTGTAAGGCAGCCCCTCCCATAGGAAGCACGGGGACAGCTGGACCGATAGAGAATGTCAGTGTCCCTCTGGGTCTGGTTCCTGAGTCCTCAAGGAGGCCACTAAGATCATGGGATCAGTGGGGAGCTCCAGGGAGACCTTCACTCCCTCTAGCTATTTCCTCCGGGATGCTAATAGGAAAGGGGGCCCTCTCTTTCACTCCCGCAGTGCTAGCCGGGCTCCTGGACTCAGCACCATCCTGCCGGAAGGGTGCTCTGTGCTCCTGGGGAAACTCAAGCTTGCGGCTAACTGGCCAGCAGACTTGGAGGAGCCCTTTGGGTTCCTTGCCTGCACCACGCAATCATTCCTGCTCTGCCTACCTAACAGGCTTGTCGGGGTGAATCGATTTATTACAGATCTTAATCAGATAATCACCTTTATTTTATAAACAGGGAAATCAGCCCAAAGAGGCATATAGTTATTCTAGGCCACAGAGCCTGTGAGTCACAGAGACGCAAGTAACGAAATTCTCCTTTCACCTCGCCTGCTTGGAAAACTCAACATTTTCAAATGCATCCTCAGCTGCGCCTCCCCCTCCTCCCCGCACAGAAAGCACCCGGGGAATATCAGCCGTCATAATAGCTGTTAGTACTGTCCTGCATGGAGGGCACTGTTAACCTGCCCAGGCTCAGCTCCGCACCTGTAAAACCAGCCTGACAAACGAAAAACACGGTAGTCCCGAGCCTGTTTCTCTACCTACCCCCTAAACCCCCCACCCCTGCTCCTGAGCCCAGGGGTCAGCTCTGGAGTGTTGCTGGGGACAGGAGCAGCCTTCCTGAGCCCTCAGCAAGCCTGGGCACAACCTGCTGCTCCCCATTTGGGGGCAGATAGCATCGGCCGCCCCCCGAGTGGAGAGCTGAACTCTGGCCTGGTGGCCCTCCGCACAGCATTCCACTCCAGCTCTCCAGCTCCTAGATACACATCAGATTCCTGCTTCCCCCAGGACAGGGGCACAAGGCTGTTCCCATTCCCCCAACTCACCCCAGGGTTGCCACCGCTGCAGCTTTTCACAACCCTTAGAGACTGCAAGCACCCCATTTTACAGCCGGGAAAGCTGAGGTTCTAATCCAAGTGCCGCTAAAGAGTTGCAGGAGAGCCAGGGCTAGCCAGCTTATCTGACTCTCCCTCCAGCTGTCCCTCTTCCTTACCAGGTGGCTCTGTCTGTAATAGGGCCCCCTGGACACACACAAGCAGCCAGCACCTCTATGTTCTTTGGTCCCAGCTCTTACCTCTAAGCCACAGGATAAATGGCCCTCACATCCCCCTTAAGGCTCACCCCTCGAAAGCCAAAACAGGGGATTTCATTCTTCCAGGGACAGGAGTCCAACTTTCCATTCGTGCAAATATGACCTTGCTCCTCCATGAGATCAAAGTCCTAGCCTGTCCCTTGCTGAGCCCCAGTCGGCAAGCCCAAGGCTCAGGCTGGCTACATCTCTGGCTTCATCAGTGTACCTAGGTGATCCAAGGCCCAGGTGTCCTAACCCTCCATGCCTGCCTCAGCCATGCCCTGGTTCTGTCCCCACTTCCCGGGAGCCCCCAATGCTGCCTTCGCTGGGACAAGACACAGAATGAATTAGCTTGGCACCCCTCCCCCAACTTCCCATCCTCCAGCAGTGCTTACCTGTGCCCTCAGGTAGGGGAGGAGGCCCCCGCCAGCGGGGCTGCTGGGCTGGATGGAACCCCTTCCAGTAGCACTGGGCTGACAAGCTCAGGAGGGAGGTGCAGAGAGGGAGCAGGAAGGCGCGCTCTCCGAAGAGGCTGCTGAGAAAGTTGGAGTAGGTGTGTCCCAGCCCAGGAGGAGGAGGAGGGAAAAGGCGGTGGGAGAATTGGGGCGGATCATCCTCTCCTGCCAGCTCTCTGCCTGACGAACAGGGAGGGAGGAAGCCAACTGGTTTGTGGCCCAGAACCCACAGTGGGGAATCAAATCATGGAAAATGACGGCTGGAAAGTTGCTGAGAAATCAGGCCCATCTCCATGTCCCTTCTCAGTTTTACGGAGGGATAAACTGAGACCCAGATGGTAGTACTTGCCCGAGGACACACAGAGACCACGAGGGGACTGGGAAAGGACCCAGGTCTCTTAGCTCTTGGGCCAGTGTTTTCTCCACTGTCCTCTCCCACGTTACCGCCATCCTTTCCCTCTAGGCCTGGCTGTCCTAGCTCTGTAACCTTGGCTGATGACTTAATCTGAGCCTCGGTTTCCTTTTTGGAAAAGATGGAGATAATTAATAACTCCTACCTCCCAAAGTCGTTACCAGGATTGACCGAGATAAAAGTTGATGGAAAGCATCCAGCAGAGAAAGTCCTCCATAAAAGGTAATCCTCATTGTCATTAGCTGTGACTCCCCACATACAGAACAAGCTCTCCAAGCTGTGGCTTCCCTGTCTGCCCGTGGAATGGAGGTAGCAGAATCTCTGCTTCATAAGGCTGTGCAGTTTCATGAGACAGATAATGTGTGTAAAGTGCAAAGCCCCAACGCCTGGCATCTTGCTGGGAACCAAGACATCTTAGTTTGGACATATTTTATGGGGTTCCTCTCTGCTCTGGCTCCCCAAATATTCCAATGTGCTCCCTGTGTTGAGAGCCGGTGTTTTAAAGGAAGGGAAGGAGAATTAGACAGGAATCAGCCCTTCTTCCTCTCTCTCTTTCATCGCCACACTTTTTGTTGTTGTTGTTGTTACAGTTGCATTCGTCTGCTTGTTTCTTGTGCACACGCACACAGCGGGGCTCCTACACCTTCCCTTTCCCGGGCACTGGGGACACAGAAGGAAATGAAATGGTTCCTGTCCCACGGAGCTGGAAATGGCTCTCAGCCATCCTGTCTGATTCCCTTTCTCTCCCCAGGACCTGCAGCCCCTCTGCAGCTTTCCTGGCAAATGAGTCTTTATTTGCACACCTCTAATTACAGGGAGCTCATTACCTTTCCCAGCAGTCAGTTCTGACTCTTAGCAATTCTATTTGATGTTCAGCTCAACAGTCACCCTTGAATCTAGTTAATAATCAAAAATTCTACGTATCTGTATTATTGTTGTTACTGTAAGCAATGTGACACAAGGCCAATGGGTTACATTTGCAAAGTCTCTGTTTTCTTATTTGTTCAATGGGCTCACAGCTGCGGGAGCCATTCAGAACAGATCTACTTCCTCTGCCATGTGACAAAAACTGAGGCCTGGATTGCGGTTTAGGACCTGGCTTCCTAGAAGTCCAGGCTGGACTCCAGTGAAAGTGGTACCGTTGAAGTTCACGAGGCTCTTGGCTGTTTCCCAGCTCTCAGGATATGCTCATTCCTGGAGCTGCTGCAGCGACTGTGGGCTTGCCCTTGGCAACCTGCCACTGGCATTGGGGATGACCACAGGTGTCAAGCAGGCTGCTGTGGTGTTTCACCCAAGATGGCCAGAGCAGGTCCCTGTGGGGAGCGGGGGGGACTCTCTCAGGTCTTCCTCCTACAAGCTGCCTCCACCCTGCACGAGAGGCCTAGGGCTTTGCAGCAAGAGGGGAGCTACGGTGATTAACTCCGGTGGAAGGGCTAACCTGGGCAATTATCCGCTTGGCTGACTGCCCCTCAAGTCTCGAGTCTGTGCTGATTAGGCATTAACCTGAGGGAGAGTGGCCGGACCGCTCCACAAGCCCTTTGACTAGTCATGTGCGGAGTGGCAGGCGACCGTCCCCCTTTGGGCCCCGATCTGGGTCAAGACTGGCCTCCAGCCTGCCCAGGGCAGGGACAGTCTGCAGCCTGGGGTGGGCGGGGTGCAGGGGGAGGAGACGAGATGAATATTGGGATGCACTGCGGAACCCCATAATGCTGCTGCGATTCATCCCCTCCTCTGCAATTCCTCCTCCCCGTCCTGAGCCAGGCGCTAATCTTTCTCCTCCTGGCTGGCCCCAGGGCCCAGCTGGTGGACCTTCTGGCCTCTAGTCCCCATGTACCAGGAAGTGGGCTCCTCAGTGTCCCCCAGTCATGCCTGGAAGCTTCTCATCCCAAGCACCTTCTCACAGCTTCCTGGGTATCTAAAATTGTACCCATTCATCGTGGTACAGCCCAGAGGCCACCTCCCCTCTGTGAGCTCTCCCGAGCATGCCCCTGACCTGATCAATTAATAATAATAATAATAATAATAATAATAATAAAAGTAGTTAGCCTTTATGTCAGGCTCTCAACTCAGCACTCTGCAGGGATTATCTAATTTCTCTGAACACGACCACAATGAGTTAGGCACGTTACCATTTGCAATTTCAGACAAAGGAACTGATGCTCACAAAAGGTTTAATTACTGGCCCAAGGTTGCAGGTCTAAACTAAGCTGAGATTCAAGCCCCAGTCTGTCTGAACCTAAACCACGGAGCTCTAGTACCCTGGGTATCTCCTTCCCACCTGCAGCCCTCCGCTGAGCCTGCCGTGTGACCCTCTGTTCCTGTCCTGCTTCTGCTGCTCCTCTTCACTGCAACTCTGGCCCCTGTCTATTTTCGGTCCTCGGGGATGGAGCTCTGTCTAACCCAGGGGTTCCCAGTCGGGGCTGCACCTTAGTACCTCCGTGTCCCCAGGAGTCAGAGGTAGGGGGCTTCTACAAATCCTGATGCCCAGGCCCCACCCCAGACTAGTTACATGGAGCTCTCTGGGGGTAGGGCCCAAATCAGGGTTACTGCACAGGGGCAGGAATGTTGTAGGCACTAAAAAGAATTACATCTGATTCTGAATTCCCTGTCTGGGCCTCAGTCTCCCTAGCTTAGTGAAGGAGGTATTGAATTCTGACCTTTAGCATCTAAAGGCTCAGGACTGAGGCTCTAAGTTGTGATATTTGCAAAGATGCTGTAGAAAGATCTAGCAAATAGTCACTGTCCACTGTCCCTGCTTGCCTAGGAAAGCTGCACTATTCCCTGTGGGCTGGCTGAGCACTTCTCCCCTGCTTCCTAGGTTCCCCTGTGTTCACCATGGGTGGTGAGGGGCATGAAGGAGGATCTGAGCAGTGACAAACGCACTTAAGCAGGTGGCAAACTTCAGGGTGCCCAGAGTCTGGAGGCACATAGTACCGTTGTCATTTTAACAGACTGAGCCCCTTTGATTCCTTCTGGGGCAGGCTAAAGGCCCAGGTTTATTTGGTGAAAACCATTGACACAAATCATCAGAGACAGTGCGTCACAGATGCATGTTCAGGGTTGGTTGACCAGTGTCCCGGTGGGCCCAGGCCTGAAAGGGTTCCAAGGATGGGGGGAGGTCCCAGGGGAAGGTGAACAGTTGGCCACCCTAGCGGAGGGAGCTGCAGCCCTACTGTATTATCCACACCTGTTGCACACGCAGACGAGGTGCCAAGTGAGTGTGGTCCACCATGGAAGACCAGTCTCCAGAGAAGGTTCAGCTCACTGGGAACAGTTGGTTGATGGACTGGTTACACCGAGATGATGTGTTCAATAACCATGAAATGCAAACTGTCATTTCCAGGGCAGGGGTCCCTTCGTCGTGCTGCATTCTCCCCAGGACGGTCATACAGCAGGGTGGGAATGGGGCTGGGAGACAGGTACTGAGTCCCTGGCGTCCCTGGAGTCTGGACTGTGGACCTGTGGACAGAAGAGGCTCCAGAGGCCTGGCTGTCAAAGGGACATGATGCCTTTAAGAAGGATGAAATCATCGGGGGCTGAGGTCACCTGGCTGTTTAAGGGCTGCAGTTTGCAGCCAGGAGTGGGAAGCAGAAGGTGGAAGGCAGGTGGGCTGCGGGGGCGGAGCCTGGGATGTCAGCTCTGTGGCTGACAGACGGGACCCAGCAGGAGTGGGAGCGCCAGACCTGGTGTTGCTGGGGGTGCCTGGGAATGTAATCAAACACTCAGCAGACCCGCTGGCCATGGGCATCTGGGTACCACTGGGCCCTCCCACTCATCCCGACCCCCAGCTGGCAGTTCTGACAAGCTCCTGCCAGGAGAAGCTCCGGCTTTTCTGGCCAGGCCCATGAGCATGAGCTCATTCATCTGCTACCAACCAATCCAGCCTGTAGTTGGCCTGCGCCAGGCTGGGGCTGGTGGGCAGAGCTCTGGGGCTGAGAGCTAACAGAGCCAGGCAAGCTGTTTCAATGGCTTTGATTAGGTCCCCCCAACAGGAAGCCTGGAAGATGGACTTGAAATAGAATCTCTGATGTTATCCCCATCCTTACCAGCTCCAGAATTGGGGCTCTTACATGGCCCTGGCCTGGGGAACAAATACCTTTCCCGGATTCCTCTCCTCAACCATGAACTACATTTCCAGCATCATCTCGCATTTCTTTCTGTTGTACAGTAACAATTGTGGTAATCATAACTAATGTTTGTTATGATTTAAGTACATCAATTCACTTAATCTTCAAATAGCTCCTCCTAATACTATTATGATCAGTCTCATTTTGCAGAGGAAGAAACTGAGAGTCAGAGATAGATTTACGTGACCTGTCCAAGGTCATTGTACCCTTAAACATTAGAGCCTAGATCTGGCCTAAGTGTATCTTGCTCCAGAATCTGCCCTCTTCACCTCCACCCTACACTACCCAGCAGATCATAGGACTGGGATCCGTGAGCATGCTTGCTTTGTGCACATTGCAAGACCCTGCGCTTGATTCGATGCCCTGCTGTTTCTATCTTGCGAATCTCAATTTTGAATAAGGTTCCCTCATTGTCATTTAGCCCCAGAGATGATGTCACCGGCTCTGCAGATCAGCTGGCTTGCTGTTCCCCAGCCTCAGCCCAGAACCTTCCACTTGCAGGGCATCTACCCAGATCACTGTCCTGCCCACACCTCCCTGGTGTCTCACAAGGTGGCCTGCTCAGGCTCACCTCCTGATCTCCCCTACCGTGATTCCTGTGACCTGCTAGGGCACAGGTGGAAAACACAAGGCCCGATCCACCTTGTTTTATCCGGCCCAGCACCTTGGGCCCAGCATCTTGTTTCTACCTGGCTTGCTTAACTGTTAAGGAGTAGTTACACATACACAGTCCTAAAATGACATTCAGCCCTTTGAAGGCCACCGTGAAGCTGATGCGGCCCCCCAGTGAAATGAGTTCGATACCCCTGTGCTAGGTAGGGATCCTGCACCAGAGTAAAGCACGGATTGTTCTGTTCCGGCTTCCCAGTGAGGCCAGGCCAGGATGTCACTGTGTGGTCCTCACCCCACTGGCTGCACTTACCAGGGACGGGGAGCACGGGGTGAGGGTTGTTCCGGAAGTTAGACCCCAGGATGCGAACCCAGCTTTGCCATCTTGCAACTGTATGGCCGTGGACAAGTTACTTAACCCCCCTGGGAAGCAGTTTTCTCATCTTCCTAATGCAGATGGAAGCAGCTCTTACCTGGTGGGGGCTGTCAGGATTAAATAAGGTGCCGAGTCAGTGAAACACTAGGCACTATGCCTGAGGCAAGAACATGGTAGTTACCTGGATCAGTTTGGTGCTTAACTTATTTAATTTAACCATGAATTGCCTATCGCTCTTCATATCACGCTCATAAAATGTGATAGGTGCAAGGAACGGGTAGGTGCAAAATGACTTTGGAAGTGCCACAGGGTCACACGTGTAGAGAAATAGGACTTGAGTTTACAGGTGAAGACACTGAGGCTTAGGGAGGTTCGCTGGGCTGCTCAGGCCCCGCAGCCCTCCCTTTCTCCCTCCTTCACTGGCCTTCAAGGCCAGCAGGGCAGAGGTGGTCAGGGGCAGGAGTCTGCCTTCTGCTGCCTGAGCCCCTGGGGCAGCAGCGCGGGGGACCCAGCCAGCCAGCCTCCTCGGCAGGCAGCAGCGTTTCAGACCTTCTACCCAGGCTGGAAGGAGGCTGGCCCTGAGGAAGGAAACCCTGGAGCCCTGGCCTGGACAGGGGCCACGAGGAGAGAGGCCAGTATCTCCTGGGAGCAGGGATTGCTGGCCACTCTGGCTTCCTCCATCTTTCAAGCCCTCCACAAGGAGCAGACCCCAGGCTCACCCAAGGCCCAAGATTTAGGGAGAATTGCTCTGTGGCCAAAGACTAGTAGCCCAAAAAGGGGATGGATGTAATACAACAACAATAAAATAAAATAAAATAAAAAGACTAGTAGCCCAGTAGTTGTCTAACTTCAGACTTTGCAGGAATCATCTGGTGGGAGTGGAGGGGGTGTGTAAAAAATGTACATTCTAGGCCCCACCCCCATTCTGGAGCAGCCTGGGACTCTACAGTTTGGGTTTTTTTCCTTTTTTTTAAATGTTATTGTTGTTGTATTACATCCATCCCCTTTTTGCTCCCCTCTGTCCCCCTACAGTTTTAAATGAGGCCTCCAGCCCTGGCTGGGGTGGCTCATGGATCGAGCGCCGGTCTGGGAACAAAAAGGCAGCTGGTATGATTCTCAGTCAGGGCACGAGCCTGGGTTGCAGGCTGGGTCCCCGGTTAGGGCGTGTGAGAGGCAACCAACTGATCCATGTTTCTCTCCCTCTCCTTCTCCCTCCATCCCTCTCTAAAACTAAATAAGTACAGTCTTTAAATGAGCCTCCAAGAGGGGGTGCAAACCAGGATTTCGGAGGCACCGATTCAGCCCTCTGCATAAATGATAGGCAAGGAAGCTAAGGTGGAGCGTTCAGCTTGCTGGGTTATTCTGGGGCCCACTCCAGCTTGACAGCCTCTGAGCTAGATGAATTCTGATACCACATGTCATGAGTCTGACTTGGGCATAGAGTAGGGGCAGGGGCGGCAGGATATTTCCCAGGAATGAGGGAACGTCAGGCCTAATAGGAGTGTCCTTGGCACTTGAAGTGGGACCCTGCTGCTCGGATGTTTCCTGTCAAGGGTCTGGTCCCCTGGGAGCCAGCCAGCCTCTCCTACTTCCCTTCCCTTCCAACCCCCAGGGCCATTCGCTTCCTCCCTTGCCTTCGCTGCTCACCCTGATGTCACTCTACAGGCAAAGCTGACTCAGGCTTTCCCTGCCGCCCCTTAAAATAGCTTGCCCTGCCTCTCGATGGGGCCTGACTGGTTTGACCTGGTGAGACGGCCCGTGGTTTCCTGATACCTCCTCTCTGGGGACATCTGGCTCTGAGGGGAACTCTGCAGCTGCCTGGGTCCAGAGTAGTGACACTCTCTTCACCATCCTCAAGGTTCTGCCACAGCGGTGGGACCTTGAGGAGGCCCCTGTCCTTCTCAGGACTTTCCTTTTCCTGTCTGTAAAACAAGGTTGTGTTCATTCATTCCTGTGCCTGGAAAGAGCATCTAGTGAGCAAATCTAGGCAAGATTTGTTAAATAAATAAAAGTTGAAGGGTCTGTTCCAACTGTGAGGGACTTTGAATTCAAGCCAACCTGTGGGAACAAAGTGCTAACCATGTGTGTAGCCCTAGACTGGGAACTGAGGTGGGAAGCACACTGGCAAACGCATGGGCCTTGCAAACAGTTAGGGGTCTAGTCATCCAGTCGATTAGTATTTCCCCAGAGTTTAGCATGGGGTAAAAGGGGAGCCAGGTGAAGGCAGTCAAAAGAGGACAGGGGCCACTCCTAAGCGACCAGGGGAGACTGTGAGTCACGAGATAGGCAAGTGGACTAAAGGTTCTGCGAAGTGGCCAGAGGAGAGTGGAAGCAGGAGGTGCATGGAAGGGCGTGTGACATGTCACAGGCTCTGCCTAAATGTTTGCTACATCGAGTAGACAGAGCGTTATGAAGACCAAATCATGATAAATGGATACAAGAACTAGATGAGCATATGAAGTTGATGACAGATAGGAATTAGTTGGTGATAGTAAGTTAACAATGCATGAAGGGATGGGCACAGGGATGGATGGACAGATGAATGGATAATGGGCAAATGGATGGGCAAGCAGACAGAAAGGTCATCTTGGTCCAGGATCATTGGATTTAGGGTCAGATGTCCAAGCTTGGTTTTGGGCCCTTCTGCTTGCTGATTCTTACTGGCCCCTTGACTGGAAGGATTTGGGGCTGAAAACAGGGATGACCAGTTCAACTTGCCACCTTCGCAGGAAATTATAAGAATTGCCCAAAATAGCAGATGGAAGGGGCCTCTGCACTAAGCTACATGCAGTTGTCAGACGATAGTGGTTATAAGCGATTGTGAGAGGACTTCTCAGTCCGAGATACACATCAGTAGGACAGTGCAAGAGAGTCACAACCCGTATGTGAAGAGTGATTAATAGAGGGTAGACGTAGGAGCTAGAATTTATATTGCACAGCAGTAGCTCCTGCTCCCTGAAGTAACGATTGAGCAAACCGAGGGCCTGAAGTTTTGGGGCTACTTGAGGTCGGTATCTGGCTAACCCACTTTTGTCTCACCGTCCGAAACATGGCTACTCCTCCCTGACAGAGCATCTTCTGCTGTGATGCTCAGCTCTGCTTCCCTCTCCACATCCCCTTGGTGTCTCGGCCTCGGCCCACCCAGATTACAGTTGCTTGAATGCCCGCTGACAAATGCAGATTTGGGGTCCCCCTCTGCCTGTCCTCTAAATCAGAGTACTTGGATGCACACGGGTGGATGCTACAGCAATCCCCAGCTATTGTCCATGAACTCTGTTCATTTCGCTGCCATGGTTGCTTGCTCAGGTTCACTGGCTGGAGTCTGGCAGGGTTGAGACTTGAAAACCTAGTTCTCCTGCTGCCTTTTCCAGGGCCTCTGCCAGTGCCTCCTGCCCAGGCGCCAGGAAATGGCCCAAATGGCCTCTTCATGGCCCTAGGCTCCGAGATACCAGACTCCTCAGCAGCTCCCAGACACAAGCTGCTCCAGTTGCCTGAGGATTTGAAGCTAAGCCCTCCAGCTTTCACCAGGCTGCTGCTGGGATCCTTAAAAACCCAGGGATAAGGGAGGCCTAATGGAGATAAATGATTCTTGTTCCTCCTCCCATCTGGCTGGTGCCCAGACGGGGGCCACACCAAGGCCTACACCGGAGTGCCAGGCATGGAGCCATGGAGGCCACGCAGTAGAGATGCTCATTAGAATCACCTGTGGAGCTTCACAGCTGAGTGGGTGAGACCGATGCCTATAGATAAGTTTACATTTCGGTGTGACATCATTATAAGGAATGTGGGTATACAGCTGAAAGAGATGCTAACTGTAGTTCTTTAATTTTGCAAATGAAGGCCGTGAGGTTAACCTGAGAGGATAAAAAACTTGCCCAAGGTCACAAGTTAGTGACAGAAATGGATCTAGACTCCTTTCCCAGCTTCCGCTTCTTTGCACTTTACTCTTCCATCCCTTCCTCACTCACTCACTCAGCAAGTATCATGGACCCCCTTTCAGATGCTCTGTCCTGGGTGCTGGGAGTGCAGTAGTGAGCAAGACAGACAGGCCTCCTGCCTTCCTGACCTTTCCAGTGGGAGGAGACAGGAAAGAAACATACCAGCAAACCAATCAATTGGATGATTTGAGCAAGCTGTGTCCTAGAGAACCTAAAGTGGAGGCCACAGTAGCTCGGGAACTGCTCCAGCAAGTGGTCAGGGGCAGCCACTGGGAGCGGATGACCCTGTGAGGACATCCGGAGAGATAGGGAGCCAGCTACCTAGATCAGAGAGGACACCGTCCGAGCAGAAGAAAGAGAAGCAGCCAGGCCATGCTTTGTGCTGCATCCAAGACCCAGCCCCTCACTCCGCTTCGAACCCAGGGGACCACAGACGGGAAGGGTAGCTTGAGGTATTTATCTTTTGGGGTTTTGGTCTGGGTTTTGCTGGGTTGGTGTTCGTTAGCTGAATTAGATGGGAGTTCCGAGAGAGGAGGCGCCGTGGGGATCTTGTCTTGTTCGCCACATCACCCCGTTGCCCAACAAGGGTGTGTTGACGGGAATTGAAGGGGAAGGTGGCAGGGGAGGAAATTCGGGTGAAGATGTGGAAGGTAAGAGTGTTTACCTCTAGTACTCAACTGACAGACTGTAAACGAGACTTTGCAAGATGCCAGTTGGTTACCAAAAAGTAACAAAGCCTCCCTCTTACCTGCTGTAATTGCTCCACTTAATTCATTAAAGGATTATCCGGAGACAGGGGAGGGGAGAGAGCCCAACCTGGGAGTTCTGGCAGCAGCACAACCTCCTCCGAGGCAGCAGGGAGACCTGGGGACCCCAAGTGATAACATCAGCCAGGTCGGGGAGTCAGTGAGGCCAGGCTGGAGTCCTGTCTCTGCTCCTGAGTGGCTGGCTGTGTGACCCTGGGCAGGTGTCCTTCCCTCTCTGGGCTTCAGTCCTCTCATCTATGTAATGGACGAGGATGAGCTAAAGAGTGGTTTCAAACTGTGCTTGAAGAAGCCCGAGAGTCCCATAGAGGGGCTCTTAGGGGCTGCATTGGTGGAAGAGGCAGCAGAAGGTAGGACAGATAGAAGTGGGACCCCACTCTTTTCAACCAGAATGGCCCTACTTGAATCTGTTTCACGCTCCTGGTTTCTTCCTAAGCAGATGATATATGTAGTGATAATGAAAACAAACACTGAGCCCTCCCACGTTGCTGGGTGGATTACAAGCGATATAATGCAAGTGAAATGCTTAGCACAACAACCCTGTGTAGCATTTGTGTCTCAGTTTTGCAGATGAGGAAACTGAGGCTCTGAGCCCTTAAAGAACTTCTCTAGGACCTGATCTGGGATGCAAATGCTTGCAGTGAGGCCCGAGTCCTTACTTTTAACCCCCTTTTGATTAAGAGTACAGATGTTTTGCATTAAACTGACAGGCTCTTGGGGGCTCTGCGATGTGTTGATACTGTGGCCTCAAGGCTTATTGAAGTAGATGATGCCCTTGAGATGCTTCCCAGAGTACTTGGCTTATGGTAAAGGCCCAATCGTCATGAGCCACCGTTATGATTATTAGTATTTTAATGTCACGTGAAGACTGATTCTACTTCTCAAATGTGTTTGGAAAGGACTGGAGTGGCTGATTTCTAAAGATCTCCTGGCCCCAGCAGACTGCTTCTAAAGCAAGGGGTGATGTGGGCGGCACTCTGCTTCCCTTGGGGTAGTGCTGATGGAAAAGGAGGTCACGCCAGTTTTTACAAAATGAGTAAGAGGACAAGCCAGTGAGATGGTCATAAAGCTCGTTTTATTTCATCTAAAGGACTGTCCCTGAATCAGAGATGACAACTTAATTGAACACTAAAAATGCTTGGTGATCTTTGAGCACTCCTATGTCCCAGACACCTAACGCAATGTTCTGGCAATGTGCAGCCTGTCTAAGGGTCCATTTTATGCTTAGCACCTTTATTGAGATGTAATTTACGTAACGCAAAATGGACCCGTTTAAAGTGTGCGAGTCAATGGCTTCCAGCTTATTTATAGTTATGCCACCCTCACCATAATCTAAGTATAGAACCTTTCCAACACGCCTTAAAGAAACCTCATTACCAGCCATTGCCTAAGTGCCAGCCCTCACCTCCAGCCCCTATCTACCCAACCACAAATCTACTTCCTGTCTCTGTAGATTAGCCTATTCCAGACATTTCAAATAAATGGAATTACACTATATGTGTTCTTTTGTTACTGGCTTCTTTCACTGAGAATAATGTTTTTGAGGCTCATTCATGTGGTAGCATGTATCAGTATTTTATTCCTTTCCATGGCTAAATAAAATTCCATTGTATGGGTATACCCCACTTTATTTATCTGTTCATCAGTTGATGGTCACTTGGGCGTTTTCTGCTTTTTAGCTATTAAGAATCATGCTGTTATGAACATTTGTGTATGAAGGTTTATTTGTTTGTTTTGGGGTTTTGTGGATATGTGTTTTCCTTTCTCTTGGGTAGATATGTAGGAGTAGAGTGGCTGGGTCATATGGTAATTTTAGTCTTAATGTTTTGAAGAATTGCCAAACTGTTCCCCGAAGCAGCCATTTTGCAATCCACATAGCAGTGTATAAGGGTTCCAATTACTCTACATCCTTGTCAACACTTGTTACTATGTTCTCTTGATTATAGCCATCCTAGTAAGTGTGAAATAATATCTTATTGTGGTTTTGGTGTGCATTTCCCTAGTGACTGAGGATGTTCAATATCTTTTCATGGGCTTATTGGCCATTTGTGAATCTTCTTTGGGAAAATATCTACTTAAATCTTTTGCCCATTTTTAAGTTAGGTTGTTTGTCTTTATGTTATTCAGTTGTAAGAGTTTTTAAAATATTAATATATTCTGGATACTACTTTCTTATCATACATATGCATTTTATATATATATATATATAATATATAAAGTCACAAATATATATATATACATAATATATGTCACAAATATTTTTCCCATTTTTGTGGGCTGTTCTTTCACTTGGTTGATGATGTCATTGCAAAGACAAAAGTTTTTAATTTTGATTATGCCCAGCTTATCAATTTTTTTTTTTAAAGATTTAATTTCATTATTTTTAGAAAGAGGGGAAGGGAGAGAGGCAAAGAGGGAGAGAGACAGAGAGGGAGAGAGACATCAATGTATGGTTGCTTTTCACCTGCCTCCAGCCACAGACCTGACTGGAGACATGGTTTGCAACCTTGTTATGTGCCCTGGCTGGGGAATCGAACCTGCGACCTTTAGGTTCGCAGGCCAGCGCCTTAACCACTGTGCTACCAACCAGGGCCTCAGTTTTTCAAATTGCTTATGCTTTAGGTGTTATATTTAGAAAATCATTGCCTAACCCACAATTGTAAAACTTCATCTCTATATTTTCTAAGTGTTTATAGCTTTTTAATTTAGGTCTATGGTTCATATTGAGCTAAGTTTTTAATGTAATGAGATATAGGAATCCAAATTTATCTTTTCCTTTGCATATCCAATTATCCCAGCATCATTTGTTGAAAAGACTATTCTTTCTACATTGAATTTTCTTGACACCCTTGTCAAAATCAATTGACCATAAATGTAAGAGTTTATTTCTGGACTCTCTCCATTTTCTTCTATTGACCTCTATGCCCATCCTGATTACTATAGCTTCATAGTGAGCTTTGAAATGAGGAAGTATGAGTCCTTCAACTTTGTTCTTCTTTTTCAAGATTGTTTTTGTTTTTTTCTGCGTCCCTTGCATTTCCATATGAATCTTAGACTTAGCTCATTAAATTCTGCAAAAAAAAAATAGGTCCCACTTTTAAGAGTATTATTTTGCTTATGAAATAAAATGACAGAACACAGTAACTAAAATTCTTTAGATGATCTTATTTGACAAAGAAGAACAATCCTATATTGGGCCTCCAAATTTGTAGGGAATTTTACCAGTCTGTGAAATCCAGAAGTGACTTAGAAAGCCCTGGAAAATGGGCCAGATATTGAGGTAGGACAGAGTGCATACTGCTTGGGAGGAGAGGGCAGATGGAAGACAATGAAGGGCGTAGGAGGGATGGGTGGGTCTACCTATAGGTCTATGTTCAAACAGCTCTATCTTGGAGTATCTGAAGGGCTGAGAGGCGGGACATGGAAGATCTTATTTTCATAAAATGCCCAAGAGATTCTTGGGGGAAAAGCTCCCCTCAGCAAAGGGACCCAGATCTTAGGTCCAAGAGAGGGATCCCTTGTCAAGGTGAGGGAAAAGATTGGTGGCCAATGTTCAAATGTAGCTAACTCAGACTGAGCACTTACCTTCAACTAAGTACTTGACATGTAGCGTCTTGTTTAATGCTCACCACAATCCTGAGTTCACGTCGAATTTGCTTGTTTAATTGCCTGACATAGAACTGTTTGATAGAAACATCATGTGAGCCACATATGTGATTTTAAGTTGCCAGGGGCCAAATGAAAAATGTAAGAAACAGTTGAGATTCATGCTGTTAGTATATTTTTGTTTAACTCAATATGTTCAAAATGTTTTTCACCATGTAATCAATATTTAAACATGTATTAGTGGGATAGTTTTCATCCTTCTTCCTTATTAACACTTTAAAATCCAATGTGTTTTTCATACATGTTCAGCACATCTTGATTCAGGTGTGAAGTTTTCATCGTCAATGCTTGCTCTGTATACAGATTTCACAAGTTGAAAAAGGAGCTTCCCATCCCAGGGTTATTTCAAGCATACTGAAAAGTAAACCTTCAAATATCAGTTTTAAAATTGAAATGAACAAAAATTAAATAAAACTAACAATTCAGATCCTCAGCCACAGTAGCTGGATTTTAAAGGCATGGTAGCCACAAGTGGCTAGTAGCTATTTCACGGACATGCAAAACTCCCGTCCCTCCTGTGTCGCGGAGGCCGTGATGAAGTCAGCTGGTTGACCGCTGCACCTCTTGCCATGTGTAGGCACATAGTAGGTATTCAATGAGCATCTATTGAATAATGCATGAATGGATGAATCAAAGGGCAAATTGAGCTAATAAACAAACAAAATAACCAGTAAAAACAAAAAAGGGCACTAACTAGGTCAAACGCCTATAGCTAGTGTCAAGGAGGGAATTCAAAGCCAGATCTGACTCATTCCAAGATTATTGGCAGCAAGAAACATATGTGGGTATAGAAAGGAAGACAGAAGCCTGGCCTACTGTGCCAGGGACCGTCAGGGTGTCCACAGTGCCCTGCCAGGGCTCCTTGTCACCCACCTACCCTCCCTGACCGGCTGTGCCACCTTCCGCCGGCCAAGCTACAGGGGTGTTCCAGGAGCCTAGAGGACAAAAGGCTGGTAGGGGCAGGTGATGCCATGGACATGGTGACAGCTAGCCACACCAAGCACAAGGGCAAAACCCCGAGCACAGGAAACGGGCACCTGCCGCACAGACAGAGCCCTCATTTGTCTTGAAATCTGGAAAACTGACCTCCTAGCTGGTCACAAGTCCTGGGGCTGGCCCCAATCTGGAATGAGAAGCCAAGGGGAGACTTTGGTTTCAGTCACAGGACTTCAGGGCTGGAAAGAGTTGGAGGGATCTGCTCTTCCAAAACATTCATTTTGTAGACGGGGAAAGTGAGGTCCGGGAAAGGCAAGGGAGGCCCCACGCACGGTTAAACAGTGGGCTCTTAAAGGAAAGGCCGCATCTTATTCCCTGTTGTGGTGATACCACTACTTCCTCTCAATAAAACAACACCAGGTCCAGGTTCTTTTCCAACTCTGCCAGTTTTTCTGCAACCCCCATACTGCTGGGCCCCAGTGTTTTTGGAAAGGTAGCCGCAGTGCCAAGAATTTCAGCTCATTTCGCTTTGAGCTTTTGCTGACTGTTCTCTCTGCCTGAAATGCTTTTCCTCCTTTGCTCTGTTCTGTTTCTCAGCCAGGCTGGATAATACCCACCTTCAGGGCTGGGCTCCAATGTTACTGTTTCCATAAAATGTCTTCCTAACCCACTTAACCTGTGTGTCACCTCCTGCCCTCAGTCTGTGAGGTTGTTGCAGCGGCTACTGGCGAATGGAGAAAACCAGGTGGCTTCAGGGAGCCCTGAGGATGCCTCTGTGGCGGGTGCCTGAGGTTGGAAGGAAGTTGTGGAAAATGATTGGCAAGAAAGATTAGGGCTGCGCGGGAGAATGGGGCAGATTGTAATCAGGTGGTAAGTGAGGATGCAGAGGCCCTGCTGTATCTGCTTGGAGTGGAAGTTAAGAGATCTGAGCCTATAATGAGGACATTTCTTCACAAAGAGATGCAAAACAACACTGTTGAAAACATGATCTCTGGCCCTTGGAGCTTCACCTCTAGCAGAGGAGACTCCGTTATTTATTCATACAGTTAAATGCTAATTGAGAATTGTACCGTGTGCCAAGGCACTGTCCTAGGCACCGAGGATAAAAGCGGGTTTGTGAGAGAGGGAGTGTGAGTGTGAACATGTGAGTTTGCCCAGGGGAAAGAGAAGACACTTAGCTATTCATTTTGTCAGTGTGCGAAGTGCTCTTCCAAATGCTGGAGATACAAGTGACTGTGGATGAGGCAAGTATGTTCCTGCCTCAGGAAGTTCCTGTTCTGATGAGAGAAAACAGGCATTGAATAAGCCATGACAAGTTGGACAAGTGCGGTGCGCTTCACGCAAGGAGTAAGGAGTGCCACAGCAACATGCAGCAGGGGAGCCTAGCTGGTGTCTCCGGGATGAGATGATATTTCATCCGCCCCTCAAAGATGAAAGACAACGATTTCAGAGATGAAATGTGAACTGCAAAGTGCAGGCACTTAGGAAGCACACCAGGAGCGCACTGAACTTCAATGGGGTTGAAAGGAAGGCCTCTTGGAGGAAGTGGCTCCAATGCCTACCTTCATGGATGTGTTATTATATGTGGGAATAGATATAGGGGGAAATGAGAACCTGTAACTGAGGATCTGAGCTTTCCTGAAGAAGCGACATTTGATTTAAGAGTCAAACATAAGTGACAGTTAACTGGCGAGTGGTGAAAGACAAGTGAGGGGACCAGCATATGCAAAAGCCCTGGGGTGGGAGGGAGTATGGTTCGCTGAGAACCATTTCCCTCTCTAAGCCATTTAATGAGGGTCTGCAGGTCCAAACCTTCAGCAAAAGCAAGGGGCTGTGCCAGGAGAAAGCCAGTGTGCTTGCTGTGCTCTCTGCATAGGGCTGTCGGGGTGCTAAGAAGCAACTCCCAAAGACTTGACATTAGACTGAGAGCATCCGAAGAAACTTTACCTGGCTGGTGGCTCGGTGGATAGGAGCCGGTCTGCGAACCCAAAGGTCGCTGGTTCGATTCCCCAGCCAGGGCACATAACCAGGTTGCAAGCCAGATCTCCAGCCAGGTCTGTGGCTGGAGGCAGGTGAAAGGCAACCATGCACTGATGATTTCTCTCCCTCTCTGCCTCTCTCCCTCCTTTCCCTCTCTGGAAATAATAAATAAAATCTTTAAAAATAAGAACTAAATAAGTAAAAATAAATTTTAAAAAAAGAAACTTTACATTTTTATTGAATTTAGCATTATCTCCCTTTCCTGAAAAGGAGTTGAGACTCAGAGAAAGCAAAGGACTTAACCAAGGTTACAGATAATTATGCTAGTTAATCTCTTACTGTGCACCATCCACATTGCTAAGCACTGTTCAACTGTTCAACACAAGGCAGAGGCAGTTATTGGCCTCATGGAGGGGTTTTGTCAGGGGTCACACAATGGAACATTCCTAGAGTTTTAAAACCCAAGTAGCTGACCTCAGAGCTTACGCTCCTATCTCGTGGGACTGGTTGGCAGAACTTGGCAAGAATGTAGGTACTCTGACATCCAGCCCTTACTTCTGCCCTGAGCATGAGAATTCAGCTTGGCGCACACCTTTTGGGAGAGGTCTCCATGGCTGCCTGGATTCAGGCAGGTCCACCCCCAGTACTGCAGGGCACCTCGCGGAGGCACAAAGGAGGGCCCATGGCTCCAGCCCCCTGCCTTCCCTCCCTAACCCTTCTCTTCTCACCTCAAGGTGCTTATACCTCCCAGCCCAAGTCACACCTGCGTCACCTTACTCCTGCCCAGGAAACAGCACCAATTTGGGCCCCCTCACCCTTTCTTGGGTGCACAGCCGGCCCTTGGAGGAAGAGGCCAGCAGCATAGGCCTAGGTCGCTAGCTGGGGCCTCTAAACATGAGATCAAGATCTTGGGTGATCAGAATGTGAACAGAAATTGGGGGTCTCAAGCTTTTGGTGAGCTGTGCCCCTGGCTCCAGAGATCCTTGGTGCCATGGGGAGAATGCACCAGAGCCCCCTACCTCTCGTATGAGGGGATCCTATACATGTACTTCCAGGGTCTCCCCTCTCTACCCGCATAAGCCCACTTTCCAGGTGGACTGATTGGTACATATTCCTTGGGCCCCTGCAAGACACACAGCCCACACCTACACCTCCCGCCTGGCCCATACCGAATAGTGACCCCCACCCCCCACCAAAGTCACCTCATCCCCACCTAGGGTCCTGCCCTGACTTGTGCAAACCACAGGCTTCTCCGCTGTGCTAAGGCAGGATGAGTCAGGAAAGAGCTCAAGGTGCTGAGCCCTGGGAAGAGTAACTCCGCAGACTAGAGAGGAGTGAATCAGGCAGGAGTGGCTCCAATCCTGATTTACAGCCTCTACTCATCACATACCCTTCATAGCAAGAGATGTGGGGGAGGGACCCAGGCACCCCTGGTCTTGGGTCAGGCGGCATTGAGGAAGTCTGTTTTTCCAGGAGAGTGTGTAGATGTTATCTTGTGTGGCTGAGACTACAATTTGCTGATTGGGGAGGATGTAAGAAGGTTGTGTGTGGGTGTGTGCTCATGTGTGTACATGTATGTAGGTATCTGTGTGTGACATGTGTATGATGTAGGCACATGCCTGCACATGCATCCCTGTGTTTGTGTCTGGAGTATGCAGTATGTATATCTTGTGTGCATACGTAGGTCACTCTGCTTATGCATGTACGGGGTTCTGTATGATTTTGTCTCTGTCACTAAGGGTGTGTCTAAGTGCAGTGAGCATGTGGCCCCTGACCGATGACCCCAGAACCTATCATTTCAACCACTACCTTTGACTGTTAGCCCCTTGAGGACAGGCACCACTTCCAATTTTTCTCACTGTTGTGAGACCATAGTAGGTGCTCAATGCCACTTGTTAAATTACTATCTCAGAGAGGCCCTTGAGTGGCCAGGCTCCCTGGAAAGCTCCAGAAGCCCCAGAGAGTAGATCTGGTGTGGGAGAGGAACCAGATTGATCCCGTTCCTAGTTCAGGACTCAAGTCTCAGCTGGCTTCTCCAACCCTCAGGCTTTGCTGGTGTCCCCCTCGGCCCCAGTCAAAAGTCAGGAAACAAAACCCTGAGCTCTGCCATAACCTTGCTGTGTGACCTTGAGTAAACTACTTCCTCTTTTTAGGCCTCAGTTGCCCTATCTGTTAAAAGAACCAGTTGAATGGGCAGATATCAAAGGCCACATCCAGTCTTGGTAGGGGGAGGTTTTCACCTTCCAGCCTTTCCTTCAGCAGCCCCTGCTCACTTAGGCATTGGCTTGGTTTACTTTCGTAGCTTCTTCTCCTTCTTCTCCCTTTCCTTCTCCTTCTCCTGGGGGACTTCCTCTGATCCCACTCAGGGATTAAGCAGAGGTCCTAACCACTTTCCACACTGTCGCTGGGTTCTCCCCCAAGAGTGCCTGTTGGTAACCCCCAGGCATTGTAATTAAGATCGCCTTTGCTAAAAACACTCAGATTGACATTTATAGGCTTGGGAAGGGAACATCTTGGGGAAATGATGAAAAATGCAGTCGTCTAACACCTTGGTCTCTAGGCCTTTGGGGGAGGAAGCATTCCATGAGCTGATTTTTCTAGGGAGCTTCACTGGGGAGTAGGGGTGGGGAAGCATTAGAATTTTTAAAAAGCATTTCTGGTGGGAACCTTCCTTACATGTACTACCTGCTTCCTGCCTTCTCAAGGCTAAGCATGATTTCATCTTCACTTGATGACTCAGGGCCATTATAAATCATTGAGTGAAATGAGTTTTAATACAATGGTCTCCTCAAGGGCTGTGAAGATACGCTAGGCTATTAGCCCTACACTGAAAGAGCCAGACTTTTCTTTCTCGTTTTTGATCTTTGCTCATTGACAGAGGGTCAGTCATCGCTTACTGCAGGGGCCCTTTACTCTATATTCTTTATAACATTGAAGCTGTTAGTTAACTACATGTCCACAATGTAGAGAAAATTAGTATATTATCTGTGGGCAAGGGGCTCTTCTATGAGTGAAATACAGGATAGAATCCATTTTAGCTACTTAAAACCTTTTTTGTCTTAGCCACATGATCATAAAACATCTTTCTGTGGATCAGTTTTTTGATCTATAAAATAGAACTAATAATAGCATCTGCCTCACAGAGTGGCAACTAGGATAAGGTTATAGGCAACTAAAGCATAACTACTCAATAAACGTTATTTGTTTTATTCTTAAACAGCATTCTTGTCTGAGTTTTGGTTTGGTGTCATTGCTGGATAGCTATTTGAGTTGTGCCTGAGTTGAAATGACTCATCCATAAAGAATGTTTTGTGCTGCAAAATAACAGAAAATCCAACAGTGGCTTAAACAAACAAATGTTTGATTTTATTATATTGCAAGAAACCTACAGGCAGATTGCTTTTGGCATTAATTCAGTGGCTCAGTGATGTCAGGACTGGTGTCACTGCAATTCTTTCAGCCTTGGCTTCACGATCACAATCTGGCTGCTGCAATTCCAGCCATTACACCCTCTCTCAAGGCATAAAGAAGAAGATAAGGTGGTGCTGGCTCTGTCTGCTTTCCCAGATGCCCCTTATGTTGTTTCCTTTCCCAGCAGCTCTCTCCTTGTTCATGGACTGGAACTGGGTCACATGTCCATTGTCAGTAAAAGGGATCCTGAAAAATGAAAAACAAAAATGTTATGGGTAGCTTTGACCAAACATAACACCTCTGCTGGGATTACCTTTCTTTCCCCACTCCCATTCCCCAACATGGGTTCTGCTAGTGAAAAAGATGGCAAAATATATTGGGTCATCAGCTAATATTGCTTATCCTAGTAACTATCTTTTCTTTTTTTTTTTGGTCTTAATTAGGAAAATATTTTGCAAGTGACAAAAATGTAAATCTTAAGTCTAGCTTAAGTGACAGTGAAGGATTGAATAGATAAAGGAACTGGTAGAAAAAAGAAGAAAAAGAAACATTAAAAAAGAAGTAAATTGATGCATATTTCTGAAAAGTTCGGGAATAGTTTGGCTTTAGATGAGCCTGAGGCCAAATATGCAAACAACACAGGCAGAAGACTGCCCCTCTCCACCTTTGGTGGATTCTCCTCACTTGATAGTGCCTGTGACCTCCAAGCTCTCAATCTGTTGGGCTCTTGTCCAGCAGGAAGCAAGTCCTTTCTTCCTGTCACAAAAAGCAAAAGTTCCATGATGAATGTTGCCTGGGACTGGGTATTAGGGCCCACCCCCCTGACCAACCATGGTGACTTCAGGGCTCTGATTGACAAGGCCAGTGACAAGACCCACTGGAGCATAATTTGGGCCAGCTGCCCCCAAGCCACATTAGAGCGGACTGGATCCTACACAAATCAAGTGTAGAGCCAGAGGAAGCAGGAATGGATGCAGAGCAGGCACAGGGCTTTGCCGTTTTCAACGTAGACATTTGAATTATGAAAAGCAGGGATTCTGGCCCCATTTTGCAGTGGGTAAAACTGTCAGAGGTGAATTGATGTGTCTAGAGCCATTTAGTTCATAGGTGGCTTGGATGAATCCCAGTGCATCTAGGTTCCAGGTATTTCCAGTCTACCCCATCCTGGGCTGACTGATAGCTGGTCAACCAGGGATTGCCCAGGAGCCATGGAGCCATGGAACAGTAGCCAGAGGGACCACCAAGAGAGACCACTGGCTCCCCATAGTCCTTTATTTTATTATTTTTTAAGATTTTATTTATTATTTTTAGAGAGAGGGGAAGAGAGAGAGGCAGAGAGGAAGAGAGACATCAATGTATGGTTGCCTTTCACCTGCCTCCAACTACAGACCTGGCTGGAGACCTGGCTTGCAACCTGGTTATGGGCCCTGACTGGGAATCGAACCAGTGACCTTTGGGTTCACAGGCTGGCACCTTATCCACTGTGCCACCAGCCAGGGCTCCCATAGTCCTTTATAAAGCTCCTTTACCCCCATCATCTTTTTAGAGCTTCACACTGCCCTGTGAGGAGGGCAGGCCCAGAAATGGGTCCATTCTACTGACATCGAAGAGGAGACAGCTGAGTAGAGAAAAAGCCAACCAGCTAAGATGAGGAAGCACCCAAGGTAGAGGACTGATAGTAACCACTGTTATTTCTCCAGCACTTTGGGCCTGGTCTTGTGTCACCTCATTCATCTCCCAACAACACTGTGAAGAAGGTACCATTAGCACTACCTTTTTATAGGCAGGATGCTCAGGTTCAGAAAAGTTAAACAGAGCAAGTAAGAAGAGAAGCTGGGAGTTGAGGCAGGTCTGTTTAAAAACAAAAAAACAAAACCAAAACAGGCCCTGGCTGGTGGCTCAGTGGATAGGCGCTGGCCTGCGAACCCAAAGGTCACTGGCTCAATTCCCTGCCAGAGCACATAACCAGGTTGCAAGCCAGGTCCGTGGCTAGAGGCAGGTGAAAGACAACCATACATTGATGTCTTTCTCACTTTCTTCCTCCTCCCTGCTTTTCTCTCTAAAAAATAATGAATAAGAAAATTTAAAATAAAACAAAACAAAACTGGGCCTTCAGTCAAGTTGCCTCTATCCATGTTGACTGCTTAGTAGAAACAGAACTGCCAGCTGCAATCTGAGGGTCAGAGGAGTCAACATGTAAGACACCTGGAGCAACCTGGTGAAGCCAGGGGTGTCAGCTGCAGAAGCATCATGAAAGGGGCCTTTTTCCTGCCTCCATGACACCTGGAATCATGCCCCCTCTGCTTTCCTCCTGCTCACCCCTTCCACATTATCTGTTCATGACAGCTTGCAACCCCAAAGACTGTCCCCAAACTCCAGAGATCAGCCCAAAAGGTATTCGACCTGGGAATCTGGGGACCTACATCTGAGTCTCTCCCTAACTCCCTACATTTAAAGTGTCTCTCCCTAACTCTCTGGGTGAACCTAAGAAAAGCCCCCTCTCCTGGCCTCAGTTTCCCTATTGCATAAGGAATTAGTTGGTCTCCATCCATAATCTCTAAAGCCACTTTTGGCTCCAGCTAGAATCATTGTCTCAGGTTCAAGATCTCTCCACCCCTTACAGTGGCTTCAGATTTCTTGCCTGGGGGAAGAGCCAGGGCAAGTTGCTACAATTCTGCACAGAGGCAGAGTCCTAGCTCCCAGCCCAGCAAGCAGGCTTGCCTCACCTCAGAGCAAGCTGAGCAAATCCCTGAGAACAAAAGCTCAGAGGACCTGAGGAGGGTGGGGATTGACAGAGTCTACTCTGGCCTTGCTGAGCCAACTTTAACCCCTTCCAGGCCGCTCCCAGTTGCAAGAGGGCAAGCAGAGTTCCAAGATAGGGCCTGCTGGGGCTTCCAGGAACTGCTGTGCCTCCAGAGCCCACTTTCCATATGGGAGGCCTCCCCAGGAGCAGCTGCAGCTGCAGCTGGAGATGTCATTTGCCCTTTGTAGTCCCAAACACAGGGAGTCAGGGCTGGAAAGAGCTGGGAGGAGCCCAACTCCATCAAAAGTCAGGAGGCTGAGTTATAAACACCCAAGATCACACAGTTTTAGACTCACAGGAGGGAGCCTGCATTAGCACACACGCCTCGATTAGTACCATTTGTTGAATGGCCGAAAACTAGGTCTCCTTGTTGATCCCATATTGCCTTGTAGGATTCTTAAATCAAAGTTTCCTCCCTAAATTACAAGCAGATTGTTGAGGCCTGTTCATAAATTCCTCACTGGAACCTGCAGTGACTAATTCTCCCAGGAGTGTGGGATCAAACCCACCATGGCTATTAAAAATTTAATGCAAAGCCCCAGTGCCTTGGGGCTGTGTTTTCTTATTAGCTCTGGAGCAGGGTAAAGCCTGCATAATCTCAGGGTGAGCCAAGAATACAAGAGTTGGAGTCCCACCCCCAAGAAGCCCTCTGGGACAGCACTGTTCCCCTCTAGAGACATCCTGGGACAGGGGTGGGACATTCTGAAAAAGGGACATCTTTTTCCTGTACCAATGCAGACCATAGACAATGTGGGGAACTCTTCAGCCAACAGAAGTCTGAATTAATGCAGATCACCCTCCTTCTCCCCAAAGTACTCCTACCCCCAACATTTCTCCATGGAGCTGACATTCTACTCTTAGTGTGAAACTGACTCCCAGATCTCTCAAGGGCCTCTGTGAATGTGTGGGTGACCCGCAGGTGAAGAAGGGGGTGAGATGGAGAATATTGGAGAATTATCCTCAGTGGATGTATTTTTGAGCTGAGAAAGCAGCTAGAGTGCATTCAGATTGGGAGCCTGGGCTCCTGCAGCCAGTGAGGAGGCAGAGTTTGGGAAGAGGGCTCTTGGTGACTTGGGAATAGCGGTGGGGATATAGCACAGCCCCCTCACCTACTGGGACTGGTGAATCATGGGACTGATGGGACTATGAGATAGCATGTGGCTTGTGAGCCCAAGATTGCCTTTTTGGCCTAGCTTCCCTGTGAGGTCCCTGGAGAAATACGAACTCCAGGGACCCTTTGTGACTGTTATCAGTGCACCTGGTATTGCACTAGGCACCGGAGGAAAAGTGACAAAACCCGCCTGGCTCCTGCCCTTAAGAATGACAAGTGAGAAATACAAAGATCACCCTAATATCATTTCACATGTGCCTAAACCCCAATGCTGAGCCCTTTGGCAAATTAGCACCCTGCAGTGATCATTGAACCATGTTGATTATTCATCAGACATGTATTAACTGTATCCTACAGGCTTAACTGTATCCTCCCTTTCTCGTGAGCCTCTACCTCCAAAACATACACCCTGAATTTGGCAGTTCCTCTGCCTTTGACCCAGATCCTGCCTTTTCTCCCCTGAGTGGTTATCCTCCCTGCCTCCTCTCTCAGATTCCTATAATCAGTTCTCCAAGGAGCAGCCAGAATAATTTGCTCTAAGATGTAAGTCACTCTCCTCCCTAAAACCGTCCATGAATGTCCCACAGCTGTTAGCATGAAACAACACTACTCCATGGACCCTGCACAAGACCTTCATCCTCTATCTCCTGCCCACCAGCACCCTCCCCTTCGTACAGGCCTTCTTCCTACTCCTGGAAGATGACACACTGGTTCCTTTTCCTGGGACCCTGCAATTGCTGCTCCTTCTTGGAATGATTGTCCCAGCTCACTCTCAATTGTGTCTCAATTCAGAAGTCACCTCCCCAAAGAGGTCCTCCTTGACTACTCAAACCAAAGGCCTCCCCTCACCCCTGCCACTTGTCCTTCATCACATTCCCTTATTTTTATTGTCACAGTACCAGCCAGCAACTGGAATTAGTGTGTTTGTTTCTATGTTTATTGTTTGTCACCTCCTCCCACTACCATGTACACCCCTTGAGAGTAGGATTTCCACCTCATTTTTCTTACCACTATCTACCTAGCCTCCAGAGCCCAGTGGCCAGTAGTGGCTCTAAGAATTGCTGTGGCCTCACTAAGTAACTAGCACGATGCTCAGATATGCCCTTTGGAAAGGAACATAGAACTTGAATCTATGTTCCCACATACCAGGTGGGAAAATGGATATCCAGAGAGAGACCAGGATTTGCCCCAAGTCATACAGTACAGTCATTGATATAAACTGATACGTAATTAAGAAGAGGTAGCTCTGAGATTATGAGAGGAAAAGCTAGTACAAAGGGCCTGGGGCAGAACCTGTACAGGAAAGCAGGTAGGTGGTACATGGGACTAACGCAAACTAAGGAGAGACATGGAAGGTGAGGTGGCCAAAAAGGTAGCGGCCAGACCATATGCATGCAGCTAGGACTTTATTCCCCCTGAAGCAGCGATGTGAGCCCCTCTGCCCACTTGGTCAGGATGCATAGAGGGCATGGACTCCAGACCAATTAGGCACCTGCGAGAAGCCCGGAGTGGAGATCCTGGGGCTAAGCAAGGCCCATGCGTGTGCTTGCCAGAACACCCAAGGTGCTGTGGGCAGCCTGGCCTGGCTGAGCGCCGTCGCTGCGTGAGGGCTGCACCCAGAGTGCATTTCCTGCAAGTGCAGTGCTCGCCGACGCCACTCTGCGGCTGCCAGCCTGCCACTTGCCAAATTGCCGCAGTTACTCATGCCACAGGCTCTGGACCAGTTATGTGAGCAAAGAGGATGGTTAACAAGAAGTAAACAAGTGCCCACAATTATATGTAGGCTTTGTTCTAATACATCTAAGCCCGGAGGTGGGAGTGGGGACAGGAGGGAGTATGTGATCTTCTCTTCTTCATTCTCTGTGGTCTTCCTGCTGAAATCTCTTCCACCCAACCCACCCTGTCTCATACTCTACCGATTGTCTTTTTTTATTTTTTTTCTTTGGTGGAAGGAGACAGGCACGCTAGTTTCTAAGCATTAGGGTTACAGCAGAACAAAGCAAAGTCCCTGCTCTCGTGGAACTGACACTTTAGTCAGATAATCATCAGGTAAATGAATAACCATGGAATGCATACTCGCTGTGGAAAACATCAATGTGAGGTAAGGGGCATGGAGTGCTACTGGGGGTTGGGAGTCAATTCATACAGTGCGTCCAGAGAAGGCCTCTGAGAAGGTGGGTAGAGACCTGAAGAAATCAGGGAGTCACCTATGCAGATGCCTGGAGGAAGAGTATTCCATGCAAAGGGCACGGCAGGTGCCAGGGCCCTGAGACAGACTGGCAGGGGCAGCCCAGCGTGCCTGGAGCAAAGCGAGCCATATCTTAGGATCATTTGGGGTTGCACAGCTACACGGAAAGGTCAGAGGGGGTGGGTTCCAGGTAGGGAGAACAGCATGTGCAAAGGCCTCAGGAGAGAGACAAGTGCCTTCTGTTTTTCAAAGTACTTCACCTTATCTGATCCTCAGGACAAAGCCGCAAGGGTAAGATGGGTAGGTTTCTTTTTCCATTTCCAGCTGAGGACCTGAAGCTCTAGAATGTCTTAAGTTCAGCCAGGATCACACAGGGATATCCTGATTCAGGAGCAGAAATCTATGATCTGCATGACCCTTTCAGGTCAGGTCTGAGGCTGATTCCTATTGACCCCAGGCCAGCGTGAGCTTCCAAAACAAGATCAGCTCTCAGGCAAGCCTCTGAGTGGGTTACAAAGTTCACTGTGGGGCCGAGTAAAGCCAAGCTGCTAAGCATCATATGGGATGCTCTGTGGAGCCTGTATAGAGAATTAACATCCCCCGCCACCGTAGCAATTTAACTAATATAACTGAAAAACGGAACGTTTGCCTTTTGAAGAAACCTTCATGGAAACACCGAAAGTTAGAATCATGTTTGTCTCAGATGGTAACTGATTTCTGGATGGTAATTTTATTTCTGGAATAAAATTATTTGTATATATAATATATATTATATATATATATATATATATATATATATATACATACATACACACAAATAATATATATACATACATACATCTTTTGGAATTCCTCCAAGAAGCTTCCTGCAGAACAGTAAAAAAGAACATGAAAGATTAAATCTAGAATGCCACCCAGAAGACCAGATTCCCCTACAATGGACACAAACAGATTTTGCAAAAGTTTTCACAAAACTTTCTCCAGGCATGCCATGGTTTGGCATTTGTCTTCACGCCATCCACCTTTGCCAAGTTCCTGACATTATCATTGTCATTTTCATCATTCCATTTCTGTTTGTCATCACATCACATGAAAGTGGCTAGATGGATGGTCACCAACGGTGGAGAGGTTTGTGAGTATCTTGTGTGACATATTGTCTGTGTAGGAAATAAAATGTAGTCTGCAGAGGGTTCCTGATCAAGAGAGTTATGCCATCGTTCTCGGAAAGCTGTGGAAAGAGAACACAAACAGAGAGTTAAAATTTGAGTCGCGTATTGCAAGTCACAAGGGCAGACGCTCTGAATCACAGGCATTGATTTGTGGCGGGGCTGGTTCTCACTTGGGCCACTGCATGTGGTGTGATCCAGGGATCTATTTCCTAATAATGCTGGAGATACTGGCAAGTAACACCCAGACCACACCTCCCAGCGGCCTCTCTTGCAGATTTATACCCACGTTATAATGACTGGGGTAAATTTCTGTTTAGTGTTGAACAGCACTCCTCATGCTTTTTGGGCTCTGGGCCCCTTTACACATGATCTTATTAGAAATTAAAATGAGAAGGACTTTCTAAGTATTTACGGAATGATTACAACTAACAATAAGCCTATCGCATGTTCACAGAAGATATTCTTATGAAAAATATTGCCAAAATAAAACACGAATGGGAAGAGTGGCTTCGTTCTACTTTTGCACAAATCCCTGCCAGAGCCCTCTGGAGCCTCTGAGCCTCTTGTGATATCACAAGTCATGTAGCTTTTGAAGAACTCCACTGGGCACCCGTGAAAGAACGAGAATAAAAGAAGCAAGGAAATTCTTAGTAATGAGTATTCTTTTGAGCCATGTACAAGGGTCCCCTGACCACTCGGTGAACACCAATGGTCATTCAATCTCTTCATGCCTCAATTGCCTTGCCTATAAAAACATGGGTTGTAATAACTGTTGTCATAAGACTCTGACAATAAAATGACTTAATGTGGGTGAAGTGCCTGAAACATAGTAACAGCTCAGTTAATACTAGCTGGCTCTACCTGTCTTCCATTGTGACCATAGCTCCATCTTTCCCCAGTGCAGTGCATGCAGCCGGCACTCAAGGAATCTTTCATGAGTAAGTGAAGACACACGTGAACTCTCTCATGTCAGAGGGCTCTGCAGCCTTTCCCGGGATCAAGGAGAAGCACTGTTCTTGCCCCTATTAAGCAGGTTAGAGAGGCCATTCAAGTCACTCAGCAAACCCCACTTGCTTGTGGAAGCTGATCTCGGTCCACCTCCTTTGCCCCCACTCCGGGCTATGTCCAAAGTCACCGGAGCACTTGGAATGGAGACACCTGCAGTATCTGATTTTGTCCTCCTGTGAAAGATACCACACCCACAGTCAAAGGACCTCCATTTAAGGCATCTGAGCGCTCTCCTCCTCTGACGTGCCTTCCAGAGAGCACTTCTAGGCTATAATTACACACTAACTCATTTGTGGGAACTTGGCCTTTTTCGCTTTGCTGGCCGAAGTGCCTGGGATGAGGTAGGGGGTTGTATAATATTTGGGAGGTCGTTGAAGGAAAGAATAAAATTATGTCTTTTCATTGACAAAAGATAAAGGACAACTTAGTTTTTCCAGGTAATTAGATGTCAGGAATAGAGGACAAAGGGGAAGAAAATGGTAAAATGTTAAAAACATAATGAAGCAAGAGCTGGGATATGCTGTCCCCTCATAGCCCTGGGTGTGCTCAGCTTTGAAAGGAATCACAGGGGTGAGAAACACAAGAGTGGCTCACAGTAATTGAGGGCTTACCATATGCCTGCCACCATGCGAAGCACTCTGCATGTGTCATGTCACTGAATGCTTGCAACAACCCTTGCCAGCAGATAATGGCATTATTCCCATTGTACGCAAGGCGAATGCAAGTGCTTGAGTGACTGGCCTGAGGTCCCAAAGCCTGCAAGCGGCACAGCATTGGTGTTGTGGCTCCAAAGGTCTGGGAAATAAAGTGCAAACTGGGGAGGGTGAAAGGAGATTGGGATGGGAGGGCCGCAGGTTGGGCTGCTAGACAGCAGAGAAGGCCCAAATGTCGCTGGGCTGGGCCCAGTGAGCTATAGGGAAAAGGGAAGTGCTGGGGACTTGTTTCTGGGATCTGACTCAGGGTACCAGATGAGAGCCTGAGCACGCTTTGTTTTCCGGAAGGGGACAGTGAGGTTCAGAGAGGGAAAGGCCTTACCCAAGATCACACAGCAAGATAGAGGCCAGCCCCGCCCCTGCTGCCAACCCAGTAATTTCTGTGCTCTGCCTAGTGCCCCTGTTCTACTGACAGACTCATGCGCTTCTGCCCCTAGCTGGCTCTCCTGAGTCCCTCCTTGGCTCCCTGCAGAGAGGGTGGCGTGGGAAGGAGAAAAGCCTTGCCTTTACTCCAGGCTTCCTAGCCCAGGGCAGGAAGGAGAGAGCAGCAGGGCATGACCAGGCCTGCAGCAGCCGCCTGGGGTTCTCCACGGCCCCCCCAACAAAGCACAGTTAATGAGAGCAAATTACAAGTGCTCTGAGAATGGAAGGGGCCCTTTGATGGCCATGGGGTGGGGGCTGGGCTGGGCTGGGCTCCTGCTCTGTCCTTTTGGGCAACCCCCTTCATCGACGAACAAGCTGGTACAGGATGGTGCCCACAGAAGCACCCATCACCCTGGTCGATACTGGGGTTTTGGGTTGGGCTCCCCCCACCCCCCGCCCCACTGAGTTCTTCATTCCCAGCTGCCATAAAAATGAAGATTTCTGAGGGTCAGGCAGCTCTTCACTGCCATTCCAGACTTGGGGCTTAGAGGAGATTTGGGGAGAAGCTCTAGCATGTTCCTAAACCTCTGGAGGATGGGTCAGGGCTCCTAGGGCTCTCTGCATCACCCGCGTCTGGTTCCCTGTTCTCTCTGTGGTGAGGGGCAGATACAGTCCTAATCGCTAAGGTATATTAAGTTCTTAGTCTGCTGCTAGCACAGCACTAAGGGCCTACATTCCTTAATCCCCACAATAAGCCTATGAGATGGGAAATGTCAGATTCCGCATTGAGTGGCTTAAGCAGCCCCTTGTCAAAGGGCAGGTCCCACACCAGCAGCATCAGCATCACATGTAAATTTGTTAGGAAGGCAAGTTCCTGGGCTCCGGGCTCCATGGCTTTAGGGAGATTAGGAAGGGGTCCAGGGTACCCGAGCAGCAGGTGGCAGACCCAGGGTTCAGACCCTGTTCTGATTTCTCTTGGCTGCGCTGCCTGTGTCCTGGTCCCCAGCCCCTCCTGTGAGGGCATCATGGCTGAGGGACGCCTAAAGGAATTTCAAAAGGACAGCACTCTTTCAAACTGGGGAAGTTAGAAACTGCCTCAGTGTCCACCATCCCTGGGCTGGTTAGATCAACTATGGGACCTCCACATGACAAGGCATTAGGAAGCTTTTCATGGAGGATGCATGAGAAAGCTTTCTATACACACTGTGGAATAACCTCCATACTCCAGTGTTAAGTAGCAAAAAGCAAAGTGCAAAACAATATATGTTATAGAAAGCTATCATTTGTTTTTAAAAAGAGGCCCTGGCTGGTGGCACAGTGGATAAGACACTGGCCTGCGATCCCAAAAGTTGCTGGTTTGATTCCCAGCCAGGGCACATAACCAGGTTGCAAGCCAGGTTTCCAGTCAGGTCCGTAGCTGGAGGCAGGTGAAAGGCAACTATATGTTGCTGTTTCTCTCCCTTGCCCTCTCTCTAAAAATAGTAAAATAAAAATCTGGAAAAAAAAAAGAGGAGAGAATGTGGAAACAAATTCATTTATGCATACACACACACACACACACACACACACAAATCTCAGAGTTAAGAACCAGTGAAATAGAGAGCTTCTTGGGGTGAAAGGGAATGGGGTCCGTAGGAAGGGGGAGCGCATTTCTTATGGACTTTTGTGTGAATCAACTACTCAATGTGATCAATAGAATACACTTTAAAATTATTTATTTATTTTTAATTGTTTTTTTTTTTTAAAGATTGACTTCCCTGCAAAACTTTTCCTTCACACCTGTACATCTTTTTTTAAAGATTATTTTTTAATTTTATTTTATTGTTGTACTACATCCATCCCCTTTTTCCTTCCCTCTGTCCCCTTCCCCACCCACCCACTCCCTCCAAAGCCAATCCCACTTGTTGTCCATGGTTCTTCCATACTAGTTCCTTGACTAAACTGCTCCCCTTCTTTGCCTCCTCCTCCCACTGCCCCCCCCCCAAATGAAGGTCTATTCATTGTAGAATACACTTAAAATTTAACAGAAGAAGAAAGGGGGCAAGTGGAGCCCGTGAGAAGGGAGAGGAGTTAAGGACTAGAAAGCTTGCAGGCTTACAAAATGTCAGGCACCGAGCTAGATTTTTTATGAGCATTATCTCCTTTAATCTTCTCAACAGCCCTGTGAGATGGCTACTACATGTTGTTGACATGAAAACAGGGTCATAGAAATGTTATGTGATTTTCTCTGAGTCAAAGAGCTGATAAGTGGCAGAACTGGGATTTGAACCTACATCTGTATGACTCCAGACCCACGCTCTAAATCATTCATTTAAATGAAAATATGTGATTCATTTAATGAATGAATATATGAAATTTAAATGAATCTTTAAGGCAATCACTTAAATGAATATGCATTTTTATATAAAACTCTCAACTTCCTTTGGGGGAAGTTATGATTTTTTTCCCCTTTATGCATAAGAAATAGAAGCCCAGAGAGGTGAAGTTATTTGCCTAAGGTCACACAGCCAAAGCATGACCAACCAGAAAGAGAATCCTTAGAAAGGATGAACATGCCCTGGCCAGTGTGGCTCAGTAAATTGAGCACTGGCCTGCGAATGAAGGGATCGAGGTTCAGTTCCTGGTCAGGGCACATGCCTGCGTTGCAGGCCAGAGGCGGCCACACGTTGATATTTCTCATCCTCTCTGTCTCCCTCCCTTCTCTTCTCTCTCTAAAAAAAAAAAAAGAATAAATAAAATCTTTAAAAAAAAAAAAAAAAGATGAACAAAGATTGGGTTCAGTATTTCCAAATTCCCAGGAGAAGAGACTTCTCCTCAATAAGCTAAAGGTGAAAAGAAAGACTGTAATTCCCACTTTTATAAAGGTAGAGACACTGTCCTTGTATTAACTCTCTCCCTAGTTCCTGGCACAGTCTGGTGGGTGCTGAGCACCTGAACAATTGGGAAAGAAGACTACCAGTGCTGAGCAGTGATCTCCCCTTAAAGGGCTTTGTAGATCAGCTAGGCCAGGTGGGCAAGTTGAAGCTTAGAGATGGGGAGAGGCTTGCTTAAACTGGATCTGTAAGGAGCTCTAAGGAGACTGGGCCTAAGGGTAGATGATATCATTTTTTTTTTTAAGATTTTTAAAATTTATTTTCGGAGAGAGGGAAAGGGAAAGAGGCAGAGAGGGAGAGAGACAGCAATGTATGGTTGCCTTTCACCTGCCTCCAGCTACGGACCTGGCTGGAGACCTGGCTTGCAACCTGGTTATGTGCCCTGGCTGGGAATCGAACCAGCGACCTTTGGGTTCGCAGGCCAGCGCCTTATCCACTGAGCCACCAGCCAGGGCAGGTAGATGATATCTTTTAATGATCCACTTACCTTGAGACTTGTTATGATTTCCTTCTGCCGACCCCCCACCACCACCATTTACCCAATAAGGATGGAAGGGGATAGAGAGTAGGAGGAAGTGAACCATCGCCAAATTAGGTCCTGGGGTGAGGAGGCCCCTCAGCAACTATGGGTCATAAGGAGGCAGTGGGTAGAAGCTAGAGGCTCAGAAGGAGGCAGCTGAGATACAGATTAAAGGCCAGTGGATTAGAAATCAAGGGACCTGGGTTCTAATCTCAGCTCTGCCTCAGCTATGTGGTATGCTCATCACTTCACCTCTGACCCTCAGTGTCTTCATCTTCAAACAGCAGGATTAGTGCAGGACCCACATGAGAACGCATAACAAAAGATGCTGCAAAATAAAGCAAAATGCTAATATGGGGAGTTAAGGACACACAACAGTGCTGGTGATGATAAACAGTACATACTAGACAACTTGCCTGTCACCAGCAATTCCAAGTACAGTATGGAGTTGAATCCATGTAGGTGTCCCTTACTCATTAAAGTTACATTATCTGTCCTATCTGCTGAGACTTTTGCAGACCTTCCTTACTCTGGAGCAGCATTTACCATTCTGCTTGCTTAGCTGCTGCCTCCTTACTAACTGCTATTGAGGGCACTAACCAAGCAGTATGCCTTACTTATCCTTAAACCTAAAACACAGTGGGAGGGAGTGAGGGAGGGATAGATGGATGGGTGGGTGAGTGGGTGGATGGCTGGATGGACAGCTGAATATTTTCAGAACCCAGAGAAAAGATCATTTTATTACCTATCATCTTGTTCTAAGATAACATTTCTTAGGGCAGGTAAGTTTGAATTGAGCCTTTTAAGGGTGGATAGGACTTCAGCCAGGTAAGGAAAGAGGTTAGATGAACTTGCTGGTGTGGCTCAGTGGATTGAGCATCAGCCTGTGAACCAAAGAGTTACTGGTTTGATTCCCAGCCAGGGCACATGCCTGGGCTGTAGGCCAGGTCCCCAGTTTGGGGCATGCGAGAGGCAACCACACATCCATGTTTCTCACCCTCTCTCCCTTCCTTCCCCTTTCTCTAAAAATAAATAAATAAACGTAATCTTTATTTGAAAGAGTTTAAAAAGTTAGAAAGGAGGAAGTGTCTGGGGAGGTCAGAAGAGCTTACGCTGAGGCTTGGAACAGGAAAGTTCAAGGTGCTCCGTGATAGCTGCTGGTGGTCGGGGGTTGATGGAGCACAAAGTGGGCCGTGAGGCAGCTGCAAAACACAGAAGCCTGCTGTGCAAGGCCCGGAAAGTTGGGCAAAGGTGTCTAGATTCTTCCATCTTGCAGGCAACGGGCATCGGGGAGGTTTTGTAAGGTGTGCCCTGTGCTTCCTGGCAGCACATGAAAGGACAGGCCAGGGCTGGGCTCTGGGAGGAGGCCCCCGCCCTCCTGAACTGCTGCCCAGGGAGAGTCAGTAAGGGTTCCCAGTCAGGCCCTGCAGGACTGGGCCTCCCGGCCATGCTCTGGGGCCCAATCCTGCAGGGAACACCTCCCCCTAAGGCCGCGATTTTCAACCTTGCTCATCTCAGGGCACACATAAACTAATTACTGAAAGTCTGCAGCACACCAAAAAACCATCATAAAATACGTATAATTTTGATTCATTCAAACCAGATGATTATTGTTTTCTTGGCTGTTGTCATTGTCGTTTTTTTAATTTGACAACCTAAGGGAAAAGAGGTCAGTGCTCCTGGCTAAATAGTCAGGTATTGCATGCTTCAAAATTCTTGCAGCACACCAGTTGAGAATCACTGCTCTAAGAAATGGCTGGTGCGGACACCAAACCCCCTAGGTGTCCATCCAGCATGACCTACTCTCCCCATTCCCCCAAGCACCCCAACAGGGCTGCCTTACTCTGGGTTCAAGTGCTGGCTCTCCTATCGACCATGTGACTTGAGCTAGTCCTTGCCTGTCTCTCTCAGACCCTGCATTTCTTAACTCCAGGAAGTAGCACTCACATGGAATACAATGAAATGATGCCCCAAAGTTGTGCAATCCGGCGGCCCTGCCTCTGATCTCAGTTTCCTCAGCCATACCAGAGAAGACAGAAGTTAGTGTGGATCATTTCTGAGGGCTGTTCTCAGCCTCTCCTAGCAGCAGTCTGAGTGAGTGTGGGCCTGGCAGCTGGAGGACGGATGGAGTCAAGGCCTTTGCCCAATGCCAGAGACAGGGAGAGAGAAAGAAGGTCTAGGAGCTGGTGGATATCAAATCTCCAAAAGCCACAGGGACTGCCTCCTCCCAGAGGCAAACTTGGATTTGTCTCCCTAACCCTTATCCCTATTCCTCTTCCCAACTGTGTGTAACCTCCCAGCTCTAGCCAGGTTTTCTGCAGGAATAAACCAGGGAGAAGAATATTAAAGCATGTCAAGCACTTAGCAGAAGGCCTGGCCCCCAAACAGCTCAGTAAACTTTAGGTTCATCACTAGTTCTGTTTTATTTTGCCAGAGCACTTAAATGTATGTGCCCTCGGTGGTTCTCACTTTGCCTCTGCCTCAAGGTCACAATAAGGCCCATCAGGAATGGTCCCAGGGCAGAACACTGATGTCCACTTGGCGAAAGCAACAAGGGGGCTCTGGGGAGTGAGACAAACGAAAGCAGGCCAGCTTCCCTTCCTACAAACAGAACGACCCCAATCTTCTGACGAACTCTCGAGGTGGACATGGCTACCCCAGACATTTGGCCAGAGCTTGAAGGAGAGGAATTAGGTGCTAACTGTGAAATTTCAACATACAAATGGGTTACCGGCCTGCCTCCTCCCCGCGTCAGACTCCGTTAGTGGAGTACATAGCATCCAGTCCTTGGGCTAGACCCTGCCCGATTTCTGAATGTGGAGGGATGAGAAGCAGCCATCGGGGAAGGCCCAGGGCCTGGGTGTTTTTTGGATTGTCACCTGGGAGTCACAACACCATGCTGAGGAGCAGAGTCAAATTCCCCCCTGCCCTGCCCTGCCCTGGCCTGGCCTGGCTGCTGAATGAAAGGAAGCCGGGTGTGGGACAGACAGGCGAGTTCCATCTGGACTCTGGAGATTCTTAGAGCAGAAAATCCAGCAGTCGAATCCACCAGATACAGCTACTCAGACATCTCTGTGTTTTCAACTGTTATAGATTTCTTACATAATTAAACAAAATATCATGACATATTAAAAACCAATTTTGGGCTGCTCCGAATTTCCTAACACAGCATCTCTAACCCTGCCCCTGCCACCAGGGGGCATCTATGTGCTTTGAGCAAATCTCTTCCCTCCTCTGAGCCTCAGTTTCCACAGCATCACAGTAAGTGGGGATTCCCTCCTCTTCTGAGAGCCTGGACCTGTGCAGCTGGTGTCAACAGTCGGGCAGTGGGATTACAGGTGCCTTTATTTTTGCTTGTCATTTCCCTTCTTTCCATACTTAAATTAGAAGCAGACTGAGCCTGCAGTGACTGTTCTCCCAGGAGTGAGGGAACATGTGGATTTTTCAGGGTAGTGGGTTTTGTATCTAGAATTAGATAAACTCTGAGCCCTTCAGCACATCCTTCTTGTCCCATGGTGCAGAGCAGGCCAGTGGGCATAACTAAGAGCTGGGGCTGAGCCCTGCAGGACTTTCCACCCACCCTGCCTACCTGGGCCTGGTGGAGGCAAAGACTTTGACATCCTGCGCTCCCAGGTCAGAGGTTGGGAGAGTTTCAATGCCCCTCTTGGCAGCACGTCCTGGCGATGCCTGAGTGGAGAGGGCAGTGGAAAGGGGCATGAAGCAGGGGGTAAGGGGTAGGAGAGAAAGGATTCAAGGCCTTATTCTTATCTAGTCTGGAAGAACATACCAACTCCCTAATAAGGGTGTTCTCTGGGTGCCAAGATAAGGACTTCTTTTTTCTTTTCTTTTTTTCCTGCTCTTAATTTAAAATTTTCATTTCCTGCACTTAATTTTTTTAATATAGCAAATATGAAAAAGCAAATACTTAAAAATATATATCCATAAAAAGTACCAGAGCAACAGTGCAGGTCCTGAGCATGCTGGGGCTGACTGGTGAATTTCTGAATAGGGGTTATAGAATGTCCCAAATTTATCCCACAGAAGACATTTGGGGAAATGTTGCCCTAAGGAGAGAAAGACAGAGGAATCTGGGCCCCTGATATTTGCAGGGTGCTGTCACATCAGCCTGGAACTGCCTATCTCCAAACTTCTTTTACATGTAAGACAAACAAAATTTTTTACATGTAAACTATAGTTATTTGGCTTTTCTGCTATGTGTTTGAGCTGAGTTCTAGTTGCTTCCAGAGCTTGAACAGTGCCACGTACTTGGGAAGTGGTCAAAGACTGAAATCCTGATACTTTCTGCTCTCCACTGGGGAGCCAGGGTTTCCCCCCAAGACGGAAGCTGCTTTCCCAAGCCTTCCCCATGGAAGTCCTCACATGGTTCCTGAGCACAAACCAATTCCTTTGCTCCCTAAACGCCAGCTGACCAAGTTAGGCACAGGCTCAAGCTCCGGGGCTGCCACGGTAAAGTCTGGAAGAAGCCCCAGCCTGGGCATGTCAGAACCCAAGTGCGCATGGACTTAATAGAGCTTGGAGTTTCTGAAACCACAGCTGCCCAGCTTGCGCGCGGAAGGGTCCCCTGAGTGGGAGGGCCACTGGCTCAGAGGGCAAGGAGGGAACTTACAAGCAGCCACTCCACCCTGTAACGTAACGTATATCCCCCCAGAGCATCCCCTCCAAGGGGCCCCCCACCCTCTACCCGAGTATCTCAGCGATGCTGCTCACTACCTCCCCAGGCCGCTGGCCCTTCTTCAAAGGATCAGAGGAAGTTCTTCCTTATGTTGAATTCTGGGCTTTGCCCTCCAGGACTGCATAAAGCAAGTGCTCCCCTCAAAATCTTCTATTCTTTGAAAGTGTTCCTCCTTAATTAAAATAATAGTAATAATAATAGCTATCATTAGTGCGTTATTTCCTGTGTGCTGGGCACGATGCTAAGTGCATTTCCTACACAGGGGGCTTCTGGAGAGCTGGTAACGACAGAGTGGTCTGTTTCTTGAACTGGGTCCTGGTTACAGGATGTGTCCGGTTTGTGAAAATGCACTGAGTTGTACGTTTATGGTTTGTACGCTTCTCTGTATGTATATTTTGCTCCAGTGAAAAGATTGACTGAAACTATAAGATGGACAGGAGGAGGGAGGGGTGAGAGTAGAAATGAAACAACATTGGATGTGCAGTGACCATTGCTGAAGCTCAGGGATTGGTATGGGGACATTCACCATGCCATCTTGTATACCTTTGTATGTGTTTCAAATTTTCCACAGTGGCAGTTAAAATAAGATCTCCGCTTGGTCTGAAGTGCTCTCATTTGAGTAGCTTCCAATTTTGTGTAAGAAAGTAGAAGAGAGGTTAAAGGCAAGTCACCGCTCCCCCTGACATGGTAAAAAACCTCAGTTACTGAAACAGAAATGAGAAGGAGTGCACCTCTTGGGTGTGGTTATTTCTTTTGCTTTGTCCTGATTTCAGATATCATTTGATATCTTCATGTCTGATAGAGCAAATTCGCTGAGTGCTTTGAGACCTGTTTATTTAAGTTACCTGTAACACTGCTGGTGAGGTCTGGTACTGGTGAGGTTTTGGGATGTCACAGCCCATGCTCAGTTGGCTCCTGTGCTCTGGTGCCAGCTGTGCCAGGTCATCTGGGGCACAAAGTAGGTGAAAGGGCAAGTCCCATAAGGACCCTGAATAAAATATCATTGCAAAGTGGCCGGGGTTCACTCACTCCCTAAACATGTATGGAGCAAACGGCTCCATGTCAGGCACTGTTCTAGGGGTGAGGGAAATGGCAGTGCACTAAACAGCCAGAGATCCTGCCCTGGGAGAGCTTCTGGGAGTCCCTAATTCATATAATAACTTTAAGGAGTTAAACAATTTTTAGATATCTAACTTAAAAGTTTTAGCCATCTTTGAGTATACAGTTCAGTAGTATATTGATGTGCAGCCAGCCAACGCCATCTTGCAGAACAGAAGCTCTATGCCCATTAAATAGCAGGTGTCCTTTGCTGTTCCTCTCCCTGGTAATCACCACTTGATGTTATCAATGTGACTTCTCTGGGTACCTCATGTAAGTGGAATCATATAATATATTTGCAACTGGCTTATTTCACTGAGCCCGATGTCATCAGGTTATTCCGCAATGTGTCAGAGTGTCCTTCCTTTTGAAGGCTGAATCATATTCCATTGCAGTATAGAGGCACCTTTTCTCTATCCATTCATCCACAGTGGACATATTCACTGTTGTGAATAGTGCTTCTATGAACATGGGTGTACAAATATCCCTTTAAGACCCTGTTTTCCGTTCTTTGGGGTATATGCCCAGAAGTGGAACTGTTGGATCACATGGTGACTCTAAGTTTAAGTTTTTGAGCAATCACTGTACTGTTTTCTACAGCGGCTACACCATTTTACATTCCTACCAACAGTGCACAAGTATTCCAATTTCTCATCCTCACTAACACTTATTTTTTTCCTATTTTGTTTTGATAAGAGCCATTCTAATGGGTATGAATTAAGACTACTTATCAAAAACTATTTACAGAACAACTTGGCTACATTGGGCTAGCTGGGAAAAGGTAAAGGATGCACAGCTTTATAAAAGTCATCATTTTACCAAGGGTTACGCAGAGGCTTCTGAATAAAGGGCCTTGCTCAGGTCAGGCCCGGGGCCTATTGGAGGTGACCCAGGATTTCAAGCCAGGAGTCAGCAAACTTTTTCTGTAAAGGGACAAAAATAATAAATACTTCAGACTCTGTGGGCCATAGGGTCTCTGTCACAACCCTACCACTTTGCTGTTGTAGCAGGAAAACAGCCCTAGACGACACAGGTAACCCAACAGCCGTGGCCGTGCTCCAGTAAAGCTTGATGTGCACACACAGACAATAGACTGCAGCTTACTGGCCCCTGGTATAAACCAATGGGCTCAAGTTCGGCAAGTGGTGTGGCCGTATTGCTTGCCTCCCCCACCACTTCTGGCAGTTGCACCCTAATTTCCTTTTGATGAATTGCCTGTCCCCCTCTTATCTGTGGTTTTGGTAGAACTGTCAGTCAAGGTAACCTGCGCAGCTCTGGGCATGAGGTGGGCACATGACCCAAGCTGGGCCTTTCTCCGTGGGGACTCTGCAGCGAAGCAAGGACAAGATGTTGAAGTTGGTCAAACCTGTGTTTGTTCCCTGGTGACTCTGTTCAGGGTCCTTCCTACCCGGCTCCCCAAAGCCACCCAGTTCCCAGCCCTCTAGCCTCCTGATATCTCAATTCTTCCTTCTCTTCTGCAAGCAGCCCCGCATCTTTTCAGTCAATGTCCTTTCTGCCGAATTAGCTGGACTCCATTTCTGTTGCTCACAAGCACAGAATCCTGGCTGCTGGTTGACTTTTAAGGAATGATAACCTACATAATCTCTTTCACGACAATACCCCCCGGCAGTCCCCTAGGGTCTGATTTCTTCAAATGCAGTTTATTCAGAAGTTAAAGGACAGCGTGGACTCATCAGTTGAAATTCTGCTCTCCATCCCTGCCAACGTGGACATGCCGCAGGGATTATCATTGTCCCCATTCCTGGGTCCAGCCAATACTCCAACTCTGCTCAGCTCTCCCTGCGCGAGCCTCTTGCCCTCACTGGGCCTCAGTTTCTCCATCTATAATGTAAGGGATGTGGCCAATGATGGTGGCTCAGGTCCCCTCAGTCTCAGGCTTTTGTCAAGGCCTCCTACTGCACACTCAGCGCTGTGCCCTCCGGGAGCTTGCGGCTGAGCTGGGAGAGATGCCAGGCACCCCATGAGCAGTGCTGGCGTGGGGCTGCCAGCACAAAGGGCAGAAGGCCGCTGGAGCTCAGAGGGACTGGAAAGGACTTTAGCTGAGCCTTTAAGAACAGGTAGGCTTTGAATAGGGTGAGGGAGGGGAAAACCTTCATGCCCTTGGGAGGCCTGCTCAGCAGCCCTCAGCCTAAGTATGTAAGCGCTGGCCATTTTCCCTGGCTCCCTCCCTGGAGCAGCAGAGGATGAATGGAACAAACGCTGCCGACAGGCCCTCAGGCCGCTCAGGTCTCCTTCTGCTGGTGACATTGTTTGTTGTTCTATGAAGTTTCTGGTCAGTGTTTCCAGCTGATCGCAGGGAGCAGGGTGTGGACAGCGCTGAGCTTTTCAGCTAGAATATCAGAGTCTTGCTGAATTTGCTTGCATTCCGCCCAGCCCTGCTGTCCAAGCACTAGAGATAGCCCCAGGGTGCCCCCCACCCCAGGAGAGCAGGATGAGGGAACAGGAGCTCAGACTGTGTGGCCCAGCCCCTGCAGGAGGTACCTGTGAAGTAGACAGTCCCCTCACGACAGGGGTGGTGGGCAGAGGTACAGTGAGGTAGGAGATGGTCCCCTTTCCCCTAAATGCCATCTTTCTAAGTGCCATCTATTGCAAACCCCGGGCCTGGCTTTCAGCTACACCCAAGTCACCCGTGGGACTGGTTTATCCCCAACACAAACAGCTCTTTGTTTGCTGCTTGTGTTTGTTTGCTGGCAACGGAACAGTTCTCTGTGGTTGAAGTTTGAGGCCAGCCAGAGGCAAAATGAGGTTGGCAGAGCTTGGCATGGGGGCCACACCTTTCTTCCCCTCTCCTGCTCCCAAGCCGGGACCCTCAAACTTCCCCCTTCATGACAAATACTGTGACTACTACTCTGGGAATTTCCTCCTCCCTCAGAGTCCCAGACTTTGCGTTTTCACTTCCGCTTATCTGAGAAACAGATCTCTTCTAAAGGGTGAGATTTTGATGAAGTGTTTCTGTTTTAATAGAAGTCTTCTATAGACATAACGCCCTGACTCAGATGAATGAAAAATGGTTGGGAATTTCAGGCATTGTCACAGGTTTGACAGGGCGCATCAGGCAGCCTCTCAAAGCATGCTTCCCTCATCTGTTCTGTGTCTATACAACAGATGCTGGGGGTCCACTGGCTCAGCTTCTTGTGGATAGAACTTTGAATGGAAGGGAGGACTGACTACAAAGAGCCCAACTCTGAAAGTAAGATGAGCATTCAGTTAGAAGCAGCAGCCAGACTTGAGAAGGTCTAGTGGCAGCTTGTGCAAAGGCCCTGCGGCAGGAACTAACTAGGCCACTGGGCTTGTTTAGAGATCAGCAAGATAGTTAATGTGTTTGGAACATAGTGAGCGAGGGTGATGGGAGGACAAGAGACTAGAGAGGAAAATGGGGCTGGATCATGCAGAGACTTAGGGATTTTATTTTGAGGATAACAAGAAATTAGTTTTTCTACATTTTAAAAAGATGTGCTGAGTGCTGTAATATTGTCATCATCAATAGTTTGTACCTCTCTGGGGCACTATTTACTGCATAGCCAATGGAAAGGGCACCCCCTGGCGTTGTGCAAAGTGAAGAGCCCCGATTATCCACCCCAATCCCCATGAGCTGTGAGAGTCCCATGTCTGAGTCTTCCTTGTGGGGTTTGATGATGTCAATCCTCTATCATTTTTGAGAAGCCCAAGGGGAACTCTGGCCTCCCTAGGGTATCTGCGCTGATCCCTATAAACACTCCCTCTCCCAACCCCTCTCATCTGAGAGGTCCAGCCAAGTGGCGCAGAGGCTCCTTCGCTCTCACCTCCCTTCAGGCTGACACTGTCTAAGCCTTTAAGCAGCTCATAACTCCATCATCTCAGCACCCCTTGGAAGGGAGCAGCCAACAGATTAAGTGATTCTGGAATCCAGGCGCTGAGGAATTTGGGGCCTCTCAGGTTTCTTGGCAGGAGTTCTTAGTACATGCAGAGACTCTTCTTCAGAACAAGTGAAAATAATTCCTTCCAGGGGCAGAAAAAGGCATGCTTTTGGCAAAGGGCTTTGTAAGATATTATCTCAAGAGACTGCCTGGGAGTGCTGGGAGGGAAGGCAGAAGCTCCTAAGCCAGGTGGGAAAATGGATGGGGGCGCAAGGAAGGACTGAGAAGGTTCCCACAGCAATTCAGAACCGGGCCTGCTAATAGGTGGCGCATGCATTTTTCCCTCTCCTGGGGCTGGATGGGGAGGGGAAAGGAGAAAGGGAGGAATACAAGGAGGGGATGGAAAAGAGAGATCTCAGGACCTTTGCATAAGCTACTGGTTAGAGACCCAGTCTCTAAGATGGTCATCTTGGAGGAAAACATCACAGACCTGGAAAGGTAGGGCTACAAGGGACCCCTGGTATCATCCAGTCCAGCCCTCTTATTGCGTGGGTGAAAAGATCAAGGCCCCAAAAACGAGTGCTTCCCCTTGCTGGCCAGTGGGAGAGGCGACCTTCTGCTAAGCTAGAGCAGAATGGTGAAACTGATGTGTTTTGAAGGACATCTTGCTAACAGCTGTCAACGTTTTAAACATAAAAATATTTTTTGACTCAGCATTCCACTTCCAGGAACTCCTCCTTGTACACGTGCACAGAGCTGCATGTACCAATGGGAGGTCGTTGGCCGGGATGGCGTGGTGTCCCAGCGGCCGGCTGGTTTCTCTCCACTGGAGCACACTGCCTTCTCTGCTAAGCCCTGAGCCAGCCTGGGGGCCCCACGGCTCCGGGCCCTGGCTGTCTGTCCTGTGCCTGACAGCTGGGGATGTGAAGATGCCGTTTCTCAGGGCACAGAGTTGACGGCATTGCAGGGCTTTGGGCTTCAGCTTCTTGGATTCCTTTTCTGACTGTGCCTCCAAGAGTGGCTGTGCAGCAAATCTCAAATCCCTTTGCCTGCGAGACTCGGTTTCCCCACTTGTAATACGGTGTGTGGGAGGAGTTGGTGGAGCAGAGGATCCCTCCGTGTTCAGAACTGATAGGCGAGGCTGTTTGTTCCTGGCCAGTCTCCGGAGTTGGGGCACCCAGGCCCTGGGAGCTCCATTTGCTGCATCAGGCTGCCCCCTGCTGGTCTCTTGGGGAAAACTCAGTCAACTTCCAAGGGACGTTCGCAATGGTGCGCCGCCGGTCCAAGGCCTCTTCTCCCTGAACCCCTGTTCCGGTTGCCCGCTCCCCACCCTCTGCCTGGGTCCCTTCAGAGATGTGTGGAGCTGTTTGGGGCTGTGGGGACACAGTTGGCATTTAGTGAGTGACAGGGGCTGGGAGACTAGAAATGCTGCAATGCATGAGACAGTTCTGCAATGAACTGTCCCATATGCTGCATGGCTTTTGAAGGAACAAATGAAGCATCCCGTTTATAAGGACCTGAGCTTGGGCTCAAACTCCCCTCCGCAAGCATTAACCAAGTTGTTTGGGCTTTTGCTTGCTGTTGGTGTTTGGCACTGCTCTAAGGTATGTGGAGCTGCAATGAACCAGTAAGCCGATGGATGCTTGCTCTTTGCTTTGTCTAGAACTTGACTGAGTTGGAGTTGTTCGTTGCCTCATGAAATCATGACTCACCCAGCGCCCTTGTGCCATCCCCGTTTTGGTTCATTTGTATCCGCTCCCACTTATAGCCATATCCCTTGGCAAATATGTAACCAAAGAGACCTGAGACTTTTTTTTTTTTTAAACAAATGGAGGACTATTACTGAATTAGCAGAGGTTATGAAATGCAGAGATTTTATTTTGTTTACATTTTAAATTTTTTCCAGTTTTACTGAGATATTATAGAACATATGAATATATTGCAAAATGCTTACCACAATAACCTTAATTAACACTTCTGTCCCCTCACAAAATTACCTCTTTTGTGTGTATGGCAATAACATTTAAACATGTCTTAACAACTTTCCAGTATATGACATAATTAACAAATTATGGTCACCGTGCTATAATTTAGATCCCCAGCATTTACTCATTTTATAGCTTGGAGTTTGTAGCCTTTGACCAATACCCCATTTCCCCCACCCCCACCCCCAGCCCCTGACAACCACCATCCTACTCTATTTCTATGAATTCAGCATTTTTAGAGTCCAGATGGACGCGCAAGCATATTGTGTTTGTCTTTCTCTGCAGATGGATCCCACTCAGCATAATGCCCTCAAGGTCCATCCATGTTGTTTCAAAAGGGAGCATGTCCTTCTTTTATGGCTGAATAATATTCCATTATGTATGTATATATATATGTATGTATGTATGTATATCATTCCATTGTGTGTGTGTACATGTATATGTGTGTGTGTGTGTGTGTACACAGCCTAGTGTCCTGGCATTTACTTTCCCATTCACTCAGATGGTTTGCTTCCTTACCATGCTACTTCCTTTTAGTTCTCTGAATCTTTCCCTCCCTCTAAGACCAGGCCCTCCTGCCCATCCCCTTTAGAAACTTCCCTGACTCTCTCAGCCCTTAGACATGGGGAGCACACATAGGTATTTGGAAGTGGGCCACTCTGTCCACTCACTTGCCTCCTAAGCCAGCTTTTCTCAAAGCATGGTCTTCAGACCACCTGCATCACAGTCCTCTAAAATGCTCCTACGGCTTAATTATACTTTATTAATTATTTATTAAAGCTTATTTATTAAAGCTTTATTGATTACTTTATTATACAAATAGTACAATGTATGTCATAGTCTCACTAGCTACTTTGAAGAACTTTACTATTTGTTCTTATTTGTTTCAGTTCTATTTTTATTTTTTAAGAAATGAAACATGTTGCAAATCCAGGGGGAGTACGGCTCCCAGGCTCCCCAGGCTGGATCTCCTCTATCCGCATCCTTGGAAATAGAGCTGCGGATGTGCATTTTTAACCCTCACCCTCGCATCTCTCCCTCACCCACCAATTCCTATGTATAGTGAAGACTGACAATTGGTGATATCCACCAGGTAAAATCTGCCCCATCCGAGTAGTTTTCTGTTCTTCCCTATAGCTGACCCAGGGGGCTCAACCTCTGTGCATCAGAGTCACTTGAGTGAGGACTTTAGAAATACAGATGCCCCCCCTGCCCAACCTCATAAATCAAACTGGCCCAGGGATGTCAGGCAACTCTGCTACCAAAAGCCTTGAAGGTTTTGTTTGTTTGTTTAATAGAATTGGGTGTGTGGGGAGGACCCATTTCTCTTCTTCCATCGGAAGCACTCCTGGGATCATCAAAGTCAGTGCTCAGATATCCTTCCGTTGCCCCCTTCCATAATGTCAACAAGCATTTCCCACGCCCCTGCTGAGGGCTGGGCACAACCGCTGGTGAAGAATATCGCAAGTGTCAGGAAGAAGCCCTGAGCCATGTCTGGGCTGCAGTCTGGGCTCAGACCTCAACTTAGTGGCTTTGCATGGATGTAGAGTTGCCAGATAGCGCAAAGAAAAAGGACACCTGGCTGAACTTTAATTTCAGATCCCAAATAAATAATTTTCTAATAGAAATACAAAATCTGTCCAGAAAAAGTTCAGCCATTATTCATCTAAGAAGGGTTTGCAAGACATCAATGTAACCTGGTAGCCAAGGACAGTGGACTGGAATGCACCCTACAACTTCTGGCTTTTCCGAAAACTAAAATCACCTTGAAAGGGAAGACATTTCAGATCACCAATGAGAGTCAGGAAAATACGACAGGGCAGCTGACGATGATTGGGAAAACAGTGTGAGGTCCCAAAGTGCCTATGTACAATGATTCTTGTATGTTGTATCTTCTTCAGTAGATGTCTCTATTTTTCATATTACATGGATGGATACCTTCTGCACAGACCTCGTATGTTGTAAACGGTTGCATGGAACATAACTTGTACTAAAACAAATCATTCCATGTTTATATGAAATTTGAATTTAACTAGGGGTTCTGAATTTTATGTGGAAACCATGCCTGAGGGGGCATCTTCTACCTCTGTGAGCCTTGGTTTCCCTATTTTGGACAGTGAGAAGGATTGAGAACTTTGGGCTGGAGAACTTCAATGGGCCCTTGGGCTAGGATGTCCCTAGGACGTCCCGCCCGTCAGCCCAAAGGTAGCCCGCACTCCGGGAGCCATTCTCCCTACCCCCGCCAGGGGGCGTCCTGCCCCTTCCTCAGAGGCCTGGCAGACCAGTGGCTCAGCGAGGAGGAAGCCGGTCCGTCTGGCTCCGGGGAGTCACCTGGAAACCAGGTTATGAGGCCTCCACAGCCCCAGGTTTTGACTCATTCGGAGGGCAACCTATTCAGAAGGCGAGGAGAGCTTACAGAGTCTCTTAAGGTGGAACCATCCCACCCATCCCACCCTTACGTTAGAAGGGAGACTGGATCCCTAGAGGTGTTACCGGAGGAACCCTGGTTCTTGCGATGCCGGGAAGAACTACAGATCAGTGCGCTTTTTAGTGTGCGCGCAAAGTTCACTAATGCGTGGGAGAGCAGAGCAAGGGGAGCCAGAGGCCCAGTGGCCAGAGGGCTAAGAGTGCCCAGAGCGTGGCCAGAGGCCTCATGGCCAAAAGAGCGAGTCCTTTGTTCTGAGGACTTAACATAGTTGGTGGGATGAGGGGGTGGAGAAGTTACATATTGATTGATGGACAAAGGTGGTGCCAGTTTTTCTCGGGAGGACGTGACTGTCCAAACGTAGGCATGTGTGGGGGTCTGTTAGCCTGAATCCTTATCTTGCTCCAAACCCTCTTTGCTGTGCTTGCATGATGGGACACAGGCAGTATCGGTTGTTTTATGGGCTTTTCTTTTGGGCGCTGTGAGTCCCCTCCTCTTCCTCCTTCCAGGCCTTGGGATGAAAGCACAGTCTCAAGGTCTTCCTTTTCCCAGCTAGCAGAGATGATATGCACACACTTTCAAGGGCTTCCATGTCCTGCACTATCACTTGTGTTTACTTGTGTTGTTCGGAATGCCTGGCAGCCTTATCGGACCAGACTCAGAATGACTCGGTCAGCGGGTGAGAACACGTCTCCCTCTGCTTCTAGCCTGCTGTACTAAGTTATTTTGTTAGATCGGAATGGTGAGGGTCCTGCTTTTGTTTCCCTTCTGCTACTCATTCTGCTACAACAGAGGGGTAAGGCACTGCCCTGAAACTGGACTCCTCTGTCATCGTCCAGGGCCTTTACTGCCTTAGGGGGCCCTTATTTCTCTGTTTCCTGCTGGACATATTTAACCCCTGCTGTCCTGTAGCCAATGTAGACTCCAGGGAGCCCTGCACAGCCTTAGGACTGAGGCGTGCCTGAGGATCTTCACCAAGAGAGTGAGGCCTTGAAGCAGGAAAGCTGATCACTGAGAGGAGACCAAGGGTAAAGAAACTGCCTAGGCAGTGGGGAAAGAGCAGGCCCTTCTCTTGTAAGTTGGAATGATGATGATGATGATCTTCCTCAGTGTCAGACACAACCATCTGTGAGGCAGGGATCACTGTCATCAGGATTTTCTAGGTAAGGTAACAAGCTCAGTGTTAGGTCATTGGACTAAAGGGGTTCAGTCCAGTTCTGCCCTCAATGTTGGGAAGGAGGGAGGCTTCTGTCACCAGGAACCTAGATGATCTCCAAAGGACCTCTTCATGGTGAAGGGGAATTGCCCAAAGCCAAGTGGGGGGTGGGGCACCCACCACTTTGACGTAGGAGATATTTTTAGGAGAGTTACAGATTTGGCATGAATTTGCCAAAATTCATCAATTGAATTCATCATAGTTCAATTCTCTCTTGGACCATCTGATTATCAAAGAGAAAGTCTCTCCTACTTCTCCTTTTTCACAAGAAACAGCATCCTTCAAACACAGGGTGCATTCATGAGTGCATAAAATTGTCTTTTCATTGCCTTTCTCTTTAAAAGTTTGTTTTGATTTATAGTGAATGATACTGATATTCCATTTAAGGTAATGATATAGTTTCCTTTCATTTATTTCATAAGCAACTTGATTTAAAGGAGGGCCCTGGGCTCTGAGGGCCCTGTTAATACGTTGCCCCAGCTGATCGGGCTCAGCCCTCCCCGCCCTCCCCGGGCCCTGGCCGTTCATGATTTGTGCCCTTCTCTGATGCTGCCTTTCTCCCTGAAAACTCTGAGAAGCTCCCTAGAAGGACAGCTCCAGCTATGAGGGAAAAAAACTCTGGGTCTAGTTCCCCCCCTTTTTCAATGCCTCATTGCATGATCAAGCCACTCAACCTCCCTGAACCTCAGTTTCCTCATCTGTAAGGGTTGGAACAGTGGGTTCTGTGCACTACACGGGTGGCATGCCCTGGGCTGACCAGGGCACAAAGACTGCACCCTGAAGTCCTCAGGGCAAATGTCACATCTCCCTCCTGACCTGAAGGAATAACCTGCTCAATCACTTCTCCATGAGACTAAATCCCTTCTCCCCAACAGCTCTGAGCATTTTTTTACAGCACTGTTTTCTACCTGGAGTGGAATTGTTAATAAAAGTTCCAAGGCAGCAGGGACCATCCATGCCTGCCTTACTCATAGAACATAGGACATGCATAGCATACTGCAGGCACCTAACAAGCATCTTTGGGTGAATGATAAGCCAATACCAATACTAACCCCTGCCTATCTCTCTGCCTGGAGAGAGAGAGAATCCTAGAGATTATGAGATTAGGTTGCATTCCACAAATGGCCAAGATCAAACTGGCCAGGCTCTCCCTATTCCTCTCTCAGGTTGTGTAGGGCAAAGAACACCAGAAAAAGTCAGACTTTTATGAATTTGCATTATTTTAGTAATTTGAAAACAATTCAAAATAAAGGAGGGGGAGACCACTCTGTGACTCACGCAACAGAGCACACGTCTTGGACTATTTCTCTAAGGGAAGTCTTCAGACACCAGACTGAAAAATCACAAGACCCTGAGGAGCGTGCATGAGCTTCGAAAAGTGCTCTGCAGACTTATGATTACCTTTCCAGAATCAAAGTATTTTTTTAAAGCAAATTTAACCCCCACACCCCTCTAGCTTTAAGCCCTCCCGAGACTTCCCACTACACACAAAAATCCAACCCCTTTACTAAGGCCTACAAGGATGCATGGTCTGACCTTGGCCCACCTCTCCAGCTCCATCCAGTAGGAGGTACCCCTCATGTTCTGCACACCAGCCACTCTGCTTGATTCCTCGTGCTCTCCATCTACCTCAAAGTCTGTGCATATGCTGATCCCTCTGCCTGGAATGCCTTTCCCCTCCCTCTTTCCACACATACTTAATCCCTTCTTTTTCCTGTGTGACTCCACTCAAATTTTCTCAAAGAATCTTCCCAGATGCCCTAGAACAGCTGTATAATACAGAATTTTCTGCAATGATGAAAATGTTCTAGATTTGCCCTATTTGGTAGGATAACCACTAGGTCCATGTGGCTTGTTGGCTCTCTAAGTACCTAGTGTGACTGAGAAACTGAATTTTAAATTTTAATTTAAATTTCAGTCTAACTAGCCATGCACGTGTGGGTAGTGGCTTCCAAATGGGACAGTGCAACTCTACAATAACTGTGTCCTCCTGTTACCCACTCATGGGTTCTTATATTTCTTCATCATGGCTCGTATCACAGCTTGTAATTTATATTTAGTTGTGTAAGTGTTTAATCTATTCCTTGCTAGGCTGTAAGTCCCAGAAGAACAAATGCTTGGTCCCCTTTGCCACAGTTGTGTCTCCAGCACCTGGTATGGGACCTGGTACATAATAGGTGTATCAACATTTGTTGAATGAATGAATGAATGAATGACTCGTGAAAGGGGATAGTTGCTTAGCCTGCTGCATCTGATAAGGAAGTGTAATCATGAAAAGCCCACAAGTCATAAAAATAAGCCAAATTCGTGCTTACAGGAACCACACATTCCCTGTTCATAAATAAGCCTATGTGTGTGCACAGGTGTGTGTTCAAACACATAGTAGTGTGTAGTCATATGCACAAGTCTGTCCAGGGGTCAGCACATCAAGGTCATGAAGTAACTGAGACAAAATTGCTCAGGAGGGCAGTTTCTAAGTCGTTACTTTTATTTTGAAAGAGTTGTCAAACTCTCCACAACATGGTGGGAGTTTGCGTGATTAATCAGAAGCAGCTTTTTCATGAAATGCTTGGAGGTGAACAAGTTCTCAGCCTGTGAGATCTGACCATCCCGTTGACTTTGAAGTTTCTCTTGGTTAATTGAAGAAAAAAAGGGAAGGGAAGAAAAGGAGAAGTGTGCTAGAAACCAAGGGAAAGACCCCTCATGACAGCCATCCAAAAATGAAAAGAAAAAAAAAAAAAAAACCCTCAGAAAATAGAACCAATTCGCAAACTCCACTTTTTCTATTTGCAACTTTCTACCCCTCATTCTTGATTTTGGCTTTCCTGGCTGAAACAGCTTTCCAGTCCTGCACCTCCCAAAGACAGTAAGGAGAGAAGCCCACCAGGTGGATTCCAGAGAACTGATGGTCCATGGCTCCCAGAAATGTGAACAAATAGCCTAAGATGGAATAAAAGGCACTGAAAGATGAGGGGAAATGGTGAGGAACTGGGTTTCAATGAGAGCTTGTACACGTTCCTATCACAGCCTCAGGTTCTTCCAATATAGCCCCCAGCAAACAAGACTGGTAATCTGCTGTTCTAGTTGGTGGGCTCTCCTGGGATTTCTCCCACCGCTGGTACTCTAGTCCCAGAATCATTGTCTCTTACTTCCCTTTGCCCACCTTCAGGCCACATGGGGAAGAACCCCCACCCCCACCCCCACAGCCAACACCCTGAAATAAAATTAGCACAAAAGTTTGACTTGGTGAGCATTAGTTTGAAATGGAGAGATGGAGAGCAAATCTGAAGACGCAGTATGTGTTGCAGGCAGATGTGAGCAGAGCAAAGTTTCCAGCCATTTGCCATGAAGACAATGGGCAGTTCTTCCAATGGCCAGAGGAAAATGGAACTGTTAGTAGGTGAGCAAGAGGCAGAGTTACAACTAAGAATGTCATGACTTGGGTTACAATTTCCATTTTTAGCACCGTTAATGTGTTCGTTTAAATCTACGTTAGCACCTTGTCCCCAGGCAGAACAACAGACCATCCAAACATTTTAAACATTGGGGGAAACAGGAAGGGGAAGGTTAAAGAGAGAGAATCCGGCACTGCGGAAGGAGGTGTGGGTTTAGATGACGAGATCCTTGTCAATGTCCTCTGCAAAGAAGAAAAGAGAGCAGAGTTAGACCTGAGGCCCTGTGTGGAGAAGACAGGCGTCCCAAGGAGTCAGAGGAACACCCCCACCCTCAATCCCCAGGACCAGGAGCCAGGTGACTAGTCCAAGGTTCCCCCAGGAAGTTGGTGGCTAAGAACTCTAGTCTCCTTGTCCCTGTCGCAGGAGGCAGCGGACAGCAAATACTCACTCTCCTTGATGCCGAAGCAGCCGGCCCACTCATCCAGAGCGATATACTTGTCGTTGTCCAGGTCACAGGTCTCGAAAAAGCGGGTAGTGCAATGCTCCATGGGGATAAGGGGCGCACGCAGTGGGGCCAGCTCAGTGTGGGACAGGTACCTGCAGAGAGGAGGTGGCAGGGGCCTGAGGCCTGGGAAAGCCACTGATCTGCTGAGGGACTTAGGGCATAGCACTGCCCCACACTGAGCCTCGGTTTCCCCCCATCAACAAGAGAGCAGTTGACCATACTGTCTGTCTAAGGGCCCTTCCAGTTCTGATGTCCCATGGACTCATCACAAAAGTCTCTTAGAGCATTAAGTTGTTTCCTGATTTGCTAAGAGTTTAGGGGCAGAAACATCAAATGAATGTATTCAGCACTTCTGCTATTGGTAGATCAAAATCTGGTATGAAACAGTGCCAGTGCATGTGTTCTATGACACACATTTATACAGCCACGGATGCACAGAAGAACGTCTAGAAGGAGACACCAGAAAGATGACAGTGCTGACGTCTGGGGAGGAGCATGGGAAAGGGGCTTTCATTTTTTTGTATGTCAGGGAATGTGTGAGAGGAAGGGCCTGTGATTTCTCTCCCGCGGTCCTCCACTCTGTTCTCCCAGCTGGCCTTCCTCGGAGCTCTCAACTAGTTGTCCTCAAAACACTCTTCCCCAAGGGGCTGCAGTGTGACCCATTTTCTCTCTAATCCCAGGCCCTCCTGTCCCATCCAACTCATGAAAGGAATCGCAGCATTTGAACTGGAGGGACCAACCTCCTCCCCTTTCACTGCATACCAGTGGGGAAACTGAGGCCTGGGGCAGGGAAGGGACTCAAGCAAGGTCACCATGCAGTTCTGGGACAAGAGGACAGGGAGGATGGCCCCCCTGCTCAAGCTGGAGTGCTTTCCAGATGCATAGTCCTTGCAGCCCCATCTGGAAGCTTCCTTCCTGGCCCCTGCCTTGGGGTGGAATCCTGTTGCTCAGCCTGAGCTCCAGATGTCCCTGATTTCTCCTTCCTGCCCACAGTGAGTGACTCAGTTGGCTCCCAGCCATAGAGAGAGCCTGGGACAGAGGCAGCAGGGAGCTTCCCAGAGCTCAGGAGACCCCAGCCACCCGAGGTCACCGACAAGGTTGGTCGGCACCAGGCACAGGGGCTGGAGCCAGAGCAAGGGGTGAGCCTCCCAGAAAGCAGCACCCCGGGCCCCATGAACCCCCAGGCTTCTCCGGGAACACGGAGCAGAAAGCCAGGAGGATGTGGTGCTCGGCTGCAGGTGGTTAGGAGGCCTTTTTTTAACTTTTCCTTCCATTGTTAGGTACAGATCATCACCCAGAGTGTGAGCTCCATGCGGGCAAGGGCTGTGTCAGCTCTGACTCCTGTCCAACCCCCTGCCGAGAATAGTGCTGTCTATTCACTGCTGCCTGTGCACTGCTGTCTGTGCACTGACCTGCTGCCTATTCTGCAGGGCAGTCGCACAGCCCTGCCTCACTGCTCGGGATCAGAGGCAAGAGCGGTCAAACCAAGGGCTGGCAGTGAGGATAGCGTTGGCTCTGTGGGTTCTTTGGGAGCTCCCAGGGCCACTTTGCTGAGGGGCTGGGCCCCAGGGTCTTCCTAAAGGACCCTGAGCGTGCAGGCTGCCTCACTCCACCCACGCCACTCCTTTTGGAGTCTGACTCTCCTTCCCAGCTCACTGTCCTTCAACAAATGGCGCCCTAAGGCCAGTACTCGCAGGGCTAAGGACTTCCACCTCTGGCTTGAGGGACTATGTGCGGCTCCCTTCCTGCCTCTACCCTGAGGCAAACTGTGGGCTCCAGGGCTGGGAGTATCAGAGGACGCTGAGAGGTATTTTTGGCCGTACTAACTGCACCTGCCAGCTCTGACCCTATGTATCCTACAAGACTGGACCAGAGTGGCTCTGTGCAATCCTGAGGGCCTGCGGGCCTACCCGTCAATGGGGTGCTGGTCCAGCTGGCCAAACTGCCAGTGCACGGGGAAGATGTACATGTTGTAGTTCTTCTCGAAGTCCCGGGCCAGCAGCTCCACAGGGTGGTCTCCAGCCTCCAGGCGCTTCTCGTTCTCATGGATCTTCTTCACCTGTGGGAGCAGGGACACTGTGATGAAGGGTCTGGGGAGACTGACTGTCCGGGGCCAGGCAGGGTCTCTCCCACCTCTGACAGGAGACCAGAGCAGACCAAGGTCAGCCAAGCCCAGGGTCAAAATCAGGGAAGGTAGTAGCATCTCATCCACAGAAGTGGAGGCCTGGAGTGACCTCAGAGAGTTCTTCACAGAGCTGCCACATCAAATAATCTGCATGTTATCAATATTCCAAATGCTTCCTCTGTGCATAAGAGTTTAAGATCCAGAGACTCGGAAGAAAAAAGAAGTAAGGCTGTTTGTGCCTCTTGTTTAACACTGAACTAAACAAAGCAAACAGCAGGTCTCTTCATGATAGGACTTCTCAGAGCCTTTAAGATGTGACCGTGCACCATGGACTTCCAAAGGCAGCCAGAAAGGTCCATGTCCTAGCACCCAGAATGAAGGTCCTTGTCAGAGTAGGGCTGTAGGCTCACACTTGGAGGCCTATTCTGAAACAGGGACTGTGGATCTCAGACAGCCTGGGACCAGGAGCTGTCATTCCAGGGTCAGGCAGGTTCCCTGGAAAGAGACTACTTACCCGCAGCTTCTGCTTCTCGGTCAGAAGGTTGTTGTCCTCATCCCGTTCGTACAGGGTGACCAGGACGTTCTTGAGCCAGTCCCGCATGCGCAGGGGGAATTCAGACAGCTCAGAGTCCAGGCAAGGGGGGATGTCTGGGGTCCAAAATGCAAGGGTAGTCAGCACAGAGGCCAACTGTCCCTGATTGGGCTGCTCCCCCCACCCCACGCCTTCTTCCTACAGCCAATCAGGGGCCTTGGCACAGTGGCTCAGCCTCTAAGTCATGCCACGCAAGCAAAGGAGACCCCGAGTGGGGAAGAACATTCTCCCAAGGGAAAAACACAAGGGCATGTCTGTTGCTCCCCTGATCTTGACCTGATCGCCACCAGAACATGCTTAGTGATAATTATTCCATCCTGGTCTCTGGAATGTAGAAGCCCAATGCTGGATGTGGAGATCTTCACAAGTCTGCCCTCTCACGAGAGGAGGGACTTGCTCAGGGCCACATTATCAGAGCTTCACCCAGCATCCAGGGCATGTAGTCACCTGGGGGCTCAGGGGTCTGTCCTTCCCTCATCCTTGGACTCAGTGGAAAGACCCCTCTGTGGTTCGGACCACTCCCTTCTGCACCAGCTTCTGGGGCATGGCCGAGGACTTCCGTGATAGAAACTAGGTGTTGGAGCAAGGGAGCAGTAGGCCGTAGAGAACAGCAAGAGCCACTCGGGAAAAGGCTCCTCGGCTCATGTCTGAGTCTCACTGCCCAAGAATTTCTACTAACACTCCTCCCCAGCCCTCTTCCCCAGGCCTGTGCCTTGTACACCCCGGCTCCATAACTGGGAGGGTGGGGCTGGCCACGGGAGAGAGCTGGTTTTCTCTCCTCCTGCCTGCACTCTGTACACCGCGGTAGGTCAGTGAATAGCTCTTTCCAGTTTCAGAATGTACCAGACACACAACACGGGTGTTGTCTCAGAGGGGAGCAAATGTGGCTGTTGGTGTTTCAGATGACAGGGAAGCTGCCAAAGCTGAAGGAGGCGTCTGGGCCAGCTGAATCTGCACCTGGGATCACTTATCAAAAGGCCGGACCACACCCTGGCATTTCTTCTCCCAAACGCCTGACTCCCAGGTTTCTAGGAGAAGGTGGTTGATCATGTGTCTTAAGAAGGCAGATGGGAATATAATGGAGTCAGAGGGCCAAGGATCTGACAAAACTGAGTAACGGAGGCCTAAGGGGAATCGACAGACACACCCCTCTTTTAAAGCATTTAAATTCAAATATTTTTAAAACACTTCATAGTCCCTGGTGGAACATCATTTTTGCTTTACCATGTCAGCCTTTTCTTATCAGTAGAGGAAAGAAATGCCCTCTGTTCTGGGCCTCCACACCTGCTCAATGCTTCCTGGGAGATGTTCTGAATGCAGAGTTGAGAGGCACCTGTCCACAGACAACCATCTCATTTTCCAACTGGGAACCCAGATCTGACAGCATGCGGGTGGCCAAGGCGGCACCCGTGTCCAGTCAGTGCTCTCCCCGAAATGGGGGGCTGGAGGGCCCAAGGAGACTCACATTTGCAGGGCCCGATGTAGTCCAGGTGGAGTTTGTGGCCCTTCTTGGTGCCCTCCAGGGTGCACTTGGTGGCGAAGAAGTGGCAGGAGGAGTCGAAGGTCTTGTTGTCATTGCTGCACACCTGTTGGCAAAGCACGGAGCACCACACTTTCATCCCCAAGGTCCTTTGCTGGTACCACCATCCTCCCGTATCTCAGAGGCGGGGACAGTGAAGGCCACGCTAGGAACATGATTAGCCCAACTTCATCCAGTGAGCTAATGGTAGGGCTGCAACAAAAACCCAGTCTGCGGGCGCCCAGGCCAATGCTGGGCCCACGCTGAGGGCCCCTGCTGGTGTCTGAGCAGAGGCACGGCTGAGTCAGGGCGGAGATATGGGGAAACTAGAAAATATGGATGGGATGAGTTAAAGATGGTGGATGGGATGGTGAACAGGCAGAGTGCAGAAGAGTTAACACAGCAGGCCTGGATTGTTATCCATAGAAAGGCATGCTTGTAAAATTGGCCCTGGCCTGGCATCTGGGAAGCTCACTGGTAAACAGATCCCTGTGCTGTTGTAAAACTTTCCACTGGTGATAAAGGTGGCTCACTGTGCCTCAATTGCTGTGTAATGTGGCTTATGATAAGCTTTCCTTCCAGGAGTCTGGAATTCGGGCACAAGCTGGGCAAAGAGTGCCTGCATGACCAGCCCCAAACTGAAATGGTGGGTGTCCAGTCTAATGGGTTTCCCTGGGCAGAATCGCTGCTTACTGTGGCTACGTTTCTGTAGCTGGGGAAAAAGCGTGTGACCCGACTCACCAGGAGGGTGGGGAAAGGGAAAGCAAGTCTAATTAACCACAGATTCCTGCCTGCGTCTTATTTCCTTGTGACTCAGCTGTGTATCTTTAGTACGTCACTGTAATAAATCTTAGCTGTGAGCACAACTGTTTGCTAAGTCATGTGAGTCTTCCCAGTGAATCTCTGCATGCGGGGGTGGCCAAGCAGAGATGCCGGGGGCTGACCAAGGCAGCAGCAGTAAGTAGTTGATGTTAGCAGGAGGGGGGCCTTGTGCTGAACCTGCTGTACATACTTGCTTACGTATCACTGCAGAGGGAAACTTGGAGTTGGCAACTAGTGGAGGAGGGAAGAGATGATGAGGATGATAAATTTGCAGCTCAGAGGATAAGTTGTATTGGGGCGAGATTGAAAGTGGACAATCCATGTAAGAGGTTGTGGGTGCCCTGGCTGGTGGCACAGTAGATAAGGCGCCAGCCTATGAACCCAAAGGTCGCTGGTTCGATTCCCAGCCAGGGCACATAACCAGGTTGGCAAGCCAGGTCTCCAGCCAGGTCCATAGCTGGAGGCAGGTGAAAGGCAACCACACATTGATGTCTTTCTTCCTCTCTGCCTCTCTCCCTTCCCCTCTTTCTAAAAATGAAAAATAAAATCTTAAAAAAAAAAAAAAGAGGTTGTGGGAATAAGGTTGGTCTAGTTTTGCTATCCTGACTTAGGTCAGTAGCACAAAGATTGGCATGAGTGGGTACTCAATAAATATTTATTTGGCTAGTTGGTTGGTTGATTGAATGAGTCCTATGGGGAGTAGAATGGACAGATTTGAAAGCGTTTTTAAAATAGCACCTATTGGGCACTTACTAAGTACCAAGTGTCATCTGACAAGTCCCCACAACAGCCCTATAAGGTAAGGGACTATTTCTGTCTCCTCTTGAGAGATGAGAAAACTGGAAGCTGGAAAAAGTTTAGCAACTTAGCCAAGATCTCATAGCAAATGGTGGAGATGGGGTTTGAAGTCAACCTTTAGTCCGACAGAGGCCTCAACAAGCTGCTCCCTGGTTGAGAAAGCCCGTCTCAGTGCCTGATGTTGACGTATTTATTTCCTTCCAAGTCTGACTCAGGGCTGGGAACCCGGTGTTGCTGAATCAGTTCTCGCTGGTTGCTGGAAAGTTCTAATGACAGGCAGAGCCTCACCTCTGACTCCCTCCCACTTCCTTGCTGTGACGGGATCTAGTGAGGGAACTTGGAGACTAGAGCTGCTCAGTAGAACCACTGAGCCACCCATTTTCAAGGCAGACACTCTGTGTTCAGGGGGACCCGGTCCCGCAGCCCTCCCCGGTGCTCACCTTCTCAAACTCGCCAATGGGGGCCGGGCAGCTGGTAGGGTCCTGGCACACACACATGGGGGTGTTGCTCTCGTCCAGCTCGCACACCTTGCCGTGTTTGCAGTGGTGGTTCTGGCAGGGGTCTGGCAGAGCACAAAGGCATGTCGTTAGCAACTACACAGGCTACCGCATTCACCTCCACCCACTCCACACAGATCCTCGGGTAGAAGTCCTCGCCGGCGCCCCCCACCCTGGGCTTCTCTTCTGCTCAGCCCTGGGTCAGCATTGAGGAGAGCAGTTAGCTCTGTCTGGGGACTCAAGATTCAGTCTGGGGTCACGGTCACACACACGTTGGGAGTGCTAGAGGCTCAGTCTGGGACCCAATTACGCTGGGTGTACACAAGCCTTCATGAGGGTGGAAGCAACCATTATGTTCTCAGCTTTCAGTTGATCAGTCATAGTGAGGCAGTTTGGGCTTCTACAATAGACTTTCTAGAATGACTGGGAAAGTCTGGTGTCATCATGGAGCAAGAGAGCGGTGAGGCCCAACAAAAGATTTGAGAGGCTGCAGCGGGAAAGGGAGATGAGCCTGGAGCCCCACGCTGAACAATAGAGCCCAGCATGTCTGGCAAAGCAAACACCGGATGAGGTGGAGGGGGCGGGGAAGGAACGGGATTCAATAGATCCCCTGGGCTCCAACAAGAACTCTGCCCTCAGGATGGGAGCTTAATCTGGCCTTTTCCTCCTGATGCTTGACTTGGGGTTATTTTGGTCATCTTTTATTAGATGCCAGCTCCGCCAGGTGCAGGGCCAGTGCTCTTAGGCTTCATCTCAGATCCTCCCCAGTCCGGGGGCCAGGGTCTGCTGTCTTCCTCATGTTTCCATTAGGGATCAGTTCTGAGGCTCAGAGGAACTAAACAAGAGGGTGCTTGCATAGGGCTGACAAGTCTAAGTGCAAAGTTGGGTTGGTTTGCCTGTCGAGTCCATGCTGTGAGCTCCAAGGGTCTGATGCCTCTTCATTACGTGGCTTAGAGATGCCAGCACAGTGGGCGAGAGCCAGAGGCACAGACTCCATGGATGGCATCCTGTGAGCTATGCCAGGGTTCAGGCCCTATTTCCTCATGGCCGTGTGAAAATCCAATAAGCAAACGAGAGTGAAACTTCTGAGGTCCTCTCAGGTCTACTCAGTCCTCTGTAGGCCCTGGCCTAAGATGGGGGCCAGCAGGAAGCTCGAGTGACCAGCACCTTCTGTGAGAATGCAAAACCCACCCCAGGGAATCAGGGATGAGAGCTGTGAGGGGAGCAGGCCATTTCCTGCCTCTCACAGCAGAAACAGTCTGGCTATAAATAGATCTTTCCTGGATTCCAGAGAATATTCCTGATCTCTAAGTCAAAGCCATTCCTCTTCTGCAGCCCACCCTGTAGGGAGGACCCCCATCCTGTGTTTCCTTGGGAAGGAACCTCATGTAGATTGTGCCCACATCCCATACCCAGCTGGCAGAGGGCACTGGGCATGACAAGGAACCTACTCTCAGCTGCCACCTCCTCTTCAACTTCCTCAGCACCTTCCTCAAATTCTCCTACTTCCACCTGGACGGGGTTGGCTCCCACGGGTACCTGGGTGGGAGGGAGAAGATCAAGTCAGTTGGCACCACCCCCATCCCAGCGCTGGAAGAAAGGGCTGAAAGCTGGAAGGGACTTGCTGAAAGTTTTAGGTACCCACAAGGAGGCAGGGCGGTGAGGTGACCAGCTGGAGACGGGCTGAGCCCAGGTCTCAGGGAGCACCAGCGCCTGCTCCAGAATTTAGATTCTTCTTATAGACCCTCTGTGTCTCTTCTGCCCTGAAGTTCTATTGAGATGCACCAGGGGCCACCAGGGGAGTTAGGGCACGAGGCAGTGCCAAGCCCTCTACCCTTTCACCTGCTGTGTGTTCCTACAGCTTAAAATCATAGCTCCCACCTAGGGTTCCATCGAAGGTTTGGAGTGTTTCTGAGCGTGTCAAGACTGGAGGCTCTACAGGATTTATATCTGTGCTGTGTGCACAGGGGAAGTGTCAACGCCCTATCTCAGCAGGCGACCCACAGAGCCTGTCTGGCTTCCGTGGGGAGTGTCTATGGGCACAGAAGGGCAGGGGTCTGGGGGCACCGCCCACCTACCTCGGATACCTCAGCTACGGTTTCCTCCACCACCTCTGTCTCATCAGGCAGGGCTTCCTGCTGCTGTTGGGAAGAGAAATGGGGTTCAGAGAGGTCAAAGCCAAGGGCAGCGTTGCCTCTGAACTGCCTCCAACCTGGAACCCAAAGTGGGGGAGGTCAGAGAGCAGATCGTTGGAAACTCCCAAGGCTGTGCCCCAGGGACCGCCATGGATGGGACAACGAGGACAAAAGTGAAGGCAAACACAGGGACCCCGTGGAGCATTTCCACTGCTTTGGATCCAATGAAGTCTGAGAAACACTGACACAGACCCCCTCCCTTACCTCACAGATGGGGGGACAGACCAGAGAGGAGAGATAAACACTGTGAATTTGAACAGATATCCTTGTCTTCCCTACAAGTGTGATATGATTTTGGTGATGATGATGATGATGAGTAGGCATTTCCTTCTTGCCGTGTCAACTCGGAGTAGGAAGGAGCAAGATCACATGTAACTTTGAAGCTAGTGGCTGGCTGGGCCTGCCTCTAAAAGTAACGTTAACCCTGACAAAACTTTTGCCAAAACCTACCCACCTGGTCAAGTGACCTACCATCACTCATACTCGTGAAGAGAGGATGAGGGAGTCACAGGTGGAAAAACTGTTTTTTGGGCCTGCTCCAAGTTTCTTCCTCCCTCCTCTGGTAAAGGCTCCCAGGGTAGCTTTGGATGACCACCCCTGGCCCTCTGCATGCAGTTCTCTGTGTCAGTCAAGGCGTCCCCGATGCCCCTGGCCAAGAAGCAGGCCCAGGACCCAAGGTCAGCCAGACTGGCGCTCCTTGACTATTTATATAATCTTCCTGGCACATTCTCTCAAGATGTGGAAACTGTTGGAGCAGATGTGTCTAGATGGCAACCTCTCCAAACTGTCTACTAGTTCTTATCCACAGACTTCCTCTTTCTAGTCCTCCCCCTGGCCTTCAATTTTGTACTCTACTTCTATATCCTTCTCCCTTCTAATTTACTCAGATCGCAGTCTGTCACTTGCAACCAACAGCTCTCAATAATTCAGAAACTAACCCATCCCTCACTCCGTGGCTTGACTCTTCTAAAACCATCCCACCAGCACTGCTCCCCTCATGTGACATTCCTCATGTGACACAGTGGTCTTCTCCTTCTAAAGAAACCCTTGTTCTGGCTCTGGCTGATGGCTCAGTGTATAAGGCCTGCAAACCAAAGGTTGCTGGTTCGATTCCCAGCCAGGGCACATAACCAGGTTGCAAGCCAGATCTTCAGCCAGGTCCGAAAGGTAGCCATACATGGATGTTTCTCTCCCTTTCTTCCTCCCTCTCTAAAAAAATAATGACTTACAAAAAAGAAAAAGAAAAAGAAAGAAATCCTTGTTCTAAGAAACTCCCCGACTGCTGAAAAGTTCATCATAAAACATGAAAATCTCTTCTCTCTGGAATCTGCAATTTTTATCCTGAGCTTCTTAGTTTAGGGGAAAAAACCTTTTTAAAATATAAGACATGGACAACAGGTGGGATTGACTTTGGGGGGAATGGGTGGGTGGGGAGGGGGACAGAGGGGAGCAAAAAGGGGATGGATGTAATACAACAACAATAAAATTAAAAAAAAAAAGAACTTGAGATGGGGGAGTCCCTGTCTCTTTGAGCTGATGGCCCTGGACTGGTGGCAGGAAGTTTTGGGTACTTACAGGGGCTGCCAAGGCCCTCCCGGCCAGGCAAAGGAGAAAGAAGATCCAGGCCTTCATGGTGCTGGGTACCCTGCAGGGAGAGATGGAGATTTCAGTGAGTAGGAAGCTTTCTTCTGACGCTGAATTCCAGGGAGGTGCAAGATAATCCCGGATGTGCATGTTCAACAATAGTGAAAGACATGGGAGAAAGTCACTTGTACTAAATTCTCAACCCTGTTTATATGGGAGCATCTTAGTTTGAGGCTAAGAGATCTTTAAGAAATACCTCTCTGAATTTGCCTGTCATCCTTTTTAGCGGAGGGCAGACCTGGGCTCAGAGCCTTCACAGGGAACTATCTACTGTATATCCAGCTGGGAGTCCACAAGTTGTTTTGTCTCCTTTGTATTTATTTTTATAGCTTCCTTTGATTGATGACAGAGGCACACAGATTTTTCCATTTATAGTAATCGTACGAAGTCTCCTTTCTCTGTACCTTTATTTTGCATTTCTCTGTACCTTTATTTTACATTTTTAAAAAGTGATCACAAAGATGACTGGCTAGGTTGTCAAGTTTGAACAATGCTGAACCAGATCATGTTCAAGAGACTTTCCATCCCTGATGTTCTAGAATTATTTTCCCATCCCCCAACCCTCTTCTTCCTCCTCCTGTGTCTCTTCCTCTTCCTTCATATCCCCTCTGAAATGGAAGAATAGGCAGTGACTTCTTGCCAATTTGAGACAATGAGATCTACATTCTAACACAAAGAGCAATAAATAGCCTGTGGGAACTTGGGAGCAGCCACATTTTTCTCTCCCTGTGGCCCAGAAGGGCAACGTTGCCCTGGATCCTTGGGGGTGACCCTCCAAATGCTGATATGTGCTGTCAGTTCTCTTTCCCGTCCACAACTAAAGGGTATTAGCTGAGATCTAGAAAATCCTCTGTCCTGGTCTCAGCTGAGACCTCCCTCTTTAAATGCTGAACTCTTGACTCTAATGCTCTCCTGGCTGGTAGGGATCATGAAGCCAAATCGCCTCTAATGATTCTAACGCCCAAAATGCCATCCCTAGGAGAGGACTGATGGTGAAGACATTTTATTTCCGGTTCTAACTAAATGTGCTCCCATTTTCAAATGGATTTCCAGTTGTTCCTGAGACCAATCTAAACGTGCCTCCTTTCAACTTCTGTTCTGCTCTGTTCCTCCTCCTGTGGCCAGAAAGAGCAAGCATGCTCCCTCCGCCTGCAAGCAGCCTTCCGTCAAGGTGAGCCGTAGCCCCGTCTTCCCTCACGTGTCCCCCCAGCTCCCAGATTGGCTTTATCATTCCTAGTTCCTTCCAAGACCTCTCAACTGACCAAGCGCCTTAAAGATACAGAAAAAACACTCATCTTGGAGTGACTCATCTTGGAGTGACGTGCCAGGGATTCTTATGGCTCCTCCACAGTGCTTTGGTGACTTGGTGATGTCCTTCATCCCCTCTAGCCTTTGGTTCCCCCCTCCATGAATTGAGATGGCCCTTCAAATGGCACAGACACCTGCTGGTCTTGGTGCACAACATCACTTCTAGTCACACTTTCACTGGGTTTATCGTATTTGGAGAGCTCAAACAGGCAGGGGAAGAGCAGCGTTCATAACGGCCTTCTATTAGATTAAAATAGACACAAAACCCCACCCCCATTTCATGGCATGTGCATGATGCAAAACCAACAGAAATTTAAAGGAATCGGCCTGGGAGCTTGGCATTGCTTCACCCTGGCTCCAGCTCTCGGAGTGGTCCACTTTTCCCTTGCCAGGCAGTTTTTGGAATGACCCCCTGCACACACCCCACCCCTCGCACAGTTGTAGGCTTGTTCTCCCCAGGTCTAGAGTTGGAAAAATCTCCCTTCTTGCAAAGCAATTCCTGCATCTGACTTCAGGCAGATGAAGCAAGAGAGAAAGCATCAATGGAGGACTTGTCTGAGATGGAAGTTGAAAGGTCCAAGTGAGGCTGGCAGCTAGGACAAAAAGAAAAAAAAGTCGCCCTGCCTGGGCTGTGGTGACAAAGCGGGCAAGTCACTGGAGAAACAGCTCAGCTAGGACTGTAAAAGTAATCAGGTCGGGCTGGAGGGGCAGGAAGGAAGACCGGTGTCTGAGCCTGTATCCTTTACCCAAGCAGAGGAACCATGCTCCCCTCTCTGACCAGGGGAGGGTGTGTTGGTGGCTTTTCCATCTGTCCTCCCTCGCACATCTTTCCCAGGGGCACTCTCACCCTTTCTGCCACCTCTGTCCCCAGTTTTGCAGCCAGAAGAGAAAAGTAATTCTGAATCTTGGCATGCTTTCTAGTTTCTAAAGGTCTCACTTTGACACTGTCCCCTTAGAGCCGCTGACACACCGCAGGTGGGCAGACAGGCATGGGTGGGCTCTTGGTCCCACTTTCCCGATGAGGCGTCTACAGCTGAGAGGAAGTCACGCAACATCAGGCCTCTTTTAAGTTGACCAACTCCCTTCTCATGACATAAGGGTGGGGTGGGGGGTGGAGGGGACTCAGAGAGTAGAAGCATTAAGGATCCAAAATCTTGGAGTTTTTTCCAAATGTGGGGTTCTGCACTGTACCCAGTGCTACATCGCCAGTCCCAGAACCCCTCCTGATGATGGGCCCGAACTGCTCTTGTGAATGCCCAGCCGTGTGCCCTGCGTGTCCCTGAGATCCACCTCGGAGGTTCTCTAAAATGCCACTGGCCAAAGAGGCCAGATGCCCACCCTGTGAAGCTAAGGGGGGTACAACAGTAACCTCAGCAAGGGCGGATGACCGGGTCAGACCCCAGCATCCACAGCTTACCAGTTGTGCACTCATCCTCTGCCTGGCCTGCCTGGTGAAAATACAGACACCTTCATATAAATGACCAGGGTTAAATGAAAATTCCCTCCTTTGTAGCTCGTTAGTTTGTGATGATGCACATGTTTATTGATCTTAGAGAGAGCGGAAGAGAGAAACATCAATCAGCTGTCTCCCGTATGTGCTCAGAACTGGGATCGAAACCAAAACCGAGGGTTTGCGTGCCCTGACCGGGGATCAAACCCTCAGCCTTTTGGTGAATGGGATGACACTTCAACCAATGAGCCTCCTGGCCAGGGAGCCTATGTTTATCATTTTGAAAGTGTTTTTCACAATCCAGCATCCCACTGGGGCCTCAAGGCATATCTTTCCGCCCTATAGCACAGGTGGGAAAACTGACACTGAGATGGGATGAATCCTGCCAAGAGCCCCAGGCCCTGACTGTCAGGGCTGAATGAGGACCCAGGCAGCCCCACCCCACCATCTGCGTGCTCTCCACCTCAGCTGCCCTTGGTGGCCGCTCCCTCCCGAGGCGCAGGAAGGCATATTTCCCTTGGCTCGGTGGTCATCAAATGCAGACACTCCTCACCCCCACCCCACTGCCGCCACCACCTCCACCTCCTATTTCTACGTCAGGTCCCTTCCTCTGCCTGTTTGCTCTGGACATGGCTAAACACTCGTGCTTGGCCACCAGCAGGGCCTGAAGCTGAGGTCACCTCTCTAGCTTTGGACAGCCTCTGGGGATGGAAAAGTACAGCAGCCCCCCAGTTCCTCTCCCTCACAGCATGAAGGGCTCCCTTGGGGTGTTCCCGGGGTACCTGAAATGTTGCCGAGTGCCAACTGGGCCAGATCTCAGAACCGTAGGATTTTACACTGTGGGTCTTTCTTGGAACCATAGACTATTAATGTGCAGCACAGAATCTGAGTTGTAATTACTAAATCTGATTTGGGTAGAAGGTTTATAGAACAGTGCAGTCCAGTGGAACTTTCTGAGATGATATACTGCCCCGTATGGTGGCTACTGGTGGTTACCGGCCACGTGCAGTTATCAAATACTTGAACTTCAATTCCTAATTATACTTCATTTTATTTCATTTAAATCTAAATACCACATGTGGCTAGGGGTACCCTGTTACACAGATGGTTATAAACATTTCTAGAGGCAAAATAGCATAAAGGTAAACTCATGGGCTCTGGACGTGAAACATGCAGGTTCAAGTCCTGGCTCTGCCAGTTAGGAGTTGCACGACCTTCAGAAAGTGACTTGCCCCTCTCTAGGCCTCAACAGCACACCTACCTGACAGGCTCACGAGAGACACACATGAGAAAATAAGAGAAGCAAGCAAAGTTGTTGTCTGGAAGAGCATCTTAAAAGCCAAGGATCCCAGAATCTCCACCACCACCCCCCCCCAAGAATCCAGGGCAAGGCTCCCAGCTCTTTGTGGCCCAGGGAGAAAGCAGTTGGGGTGGAACAAAGGAGACATTGCTCCTCTTGGTCCGGGGGACACTAGCCCAGACTCCAGGCTGGCCTCTTGGTTGGGCTGCTGACGCCAAACGAGCATCTCACTCCCACTGTTTGGCTTGGAAACAAGGCTTCCAAAATATGCATTCTTGGTAAATAAGCCCAAAGAGAGGAAAAACAAGCCTAGAGGCTAACAAGGAGCCTGTGAGCCAGGCCTGCCAGGGAGCTGGGACTTGGAAAGCGGGCAGGGCCAGGCCAGAGAGGCACCACGGCGGCGAGTGTGTGCACACTGGCGCTCTAGGGAGTGGGCACAGCCACGTGGGGGTGGCAGGACAGTCGGGAGTCCTGAGGTCGAGACTTGGCAGCGCTGCCCCGCTCACCGTGCAAACTTAGGGAAGGCCCCTGTACTCCCAGACCTCACCGCACCCTGCTCCTCTGCGCAAAGGCCATTGCAGGTCGGTGGTCAAACTGCTGCCAGCCAGGGAACCCTTCCTTGCAATGAGGTCTGCTGCCGAAGCCCAGAATCGAAACAGCTAACGCTCTTTGCTTGTGTTGAAACATGTGACTGTATTAGTATCTAGTCCATAAGGCATCTTAGAGTAGAATTAAAAAGACTAGAAGAGGTAAAAGTGAACTTGAGACAGGGCACAACTCAGTCACTCCCTGAGGGGCCTTGGCGCTTCTCTAGGTGCCTATGAACACAATTTGAAAACCCTGGGGCAAGGTGGTCCCTGAGGTTTCCTGATGATCTGAGTCAGCTCAGGCAGAGGCCTTGCAGACTGTCACCTCTCCCAGTTTGCCCCATGACACTCTGCTTCCACTTCTAAAGCTTCTGGCTGGAAGGAAAGAGGCCAAGGGAAACTTTCAGGGTGTTACAGGTACTTCAGCCTAGGGCCGCAGAGCTTCTGGGGCAACCCAGAAGTAGCCTCGGAGTTTGGGACTGGACATCAGTCTGACTTAGATTTCATAAAGGCATCTTCTAAGAAGCCACCCTGGGGTGAAGCTTCGGGCTCTCCTCATTGGCTCCCTCTAGGGGCCACCCCTGTACTGGTGACCACAAGTGGAGGGGATGAGAAGTAACATCCAGGTGTCAGGTATGTCTAGTCCCAAACAGGCAACCATACCTCCGTCCGCTCCTCCTGTGCCTGTGGCAAACATTACTGATCACTTATATATTATCTCCCACAAAGTCCAGAGTGGTAGCCTCAGCCTGAACAGTCCTGGCAGTAGCTACCAAGGGACTGTGAAGTTCACAGTCCATGTGAAACCTCTTTGCCATGCTTCTGATTTTAGAAATAGAGAAACTGAGGATGAGGAAAACAGCCCACTCAAGGTAATACAGCAAGCTGGTGGCTGAGCTAAACTTTCGGTTGTTAACCTTGTTGTGTTGTTTCTTTTTCCATCTGGAATCCTAACGCCACGACGAACACAGGAGAGAGACCCTGGTGAGACAGGTTCATGCCACGTTTCTGAAAGAACGCAGCTTGGGATAGAGTTGGTACTGTCAGCCATACTTTCCCTGTAGACATTAAACTCTACGGCCTGATGAACCGAGAGCAGAGTTACCTTCCCGAGGGGGCTCTTTTCTAAGTAAGTTTGTCAAGTCACGCTGTGCTGACTCTGGTCCTACTCGGCCCAGCTGTCCCTGAGTTTAGGGTTGGGGTTAGGAAACAGGCTCCAAGCTGTAGAGAAAAGGTAGCTTCATGGATCCCCAAGGTCAGCTGAAAACTCAGCTCCAGCCTTCCCTTCTCTCCTTTAAAGACAGAAGTTAGGGAGGGAGTGGACAGGAAGCAAAAGAGGCACCTATGAGCCACAAGGTCACACTTCCCCAATGTCAAATGGGCTGGGATAGGCCAGTGCAGGTCGGCAAAGGAAAGTACTGCTCAGTATTTATTATCCACAGGGCTTGCTGACCACTGAGGGAGGTGTGTAGATGTGATAAACCGATCAAGTGGGGGCAGGGAAGCAAGGTGAACATCTGGGTATTTCTAAACATCTGAAAGCTTGGCTCAGACATCAGTTTGCTGTGTGATCTCGAGTTAGTTTTTTCTCTTCCTGTGTCTCAATTTCTCTATCTGTAAAATAGAACAGTAGTCTGGTGCTGTATCTATGGATGTAACATGTTTCTCCCTTTCCATCATGACCTGTAGTTTTGTCTGGGGTGCCCATCTGTATGTGGCTGCAGCTATGTCTGCATGTGTCCGTGCAAGTGACCTATGGACGGGAGGACTTCTTTGTAAAGCTGTGCAGGTGTGTCTCCCTGACCCAGCATCTGAGTGTTTCAGCCTGTATAGGGAGGGGTTAGAGGTTGCATATGCATCAAGAGGTTTACCTGGAGCTTGTCTGTGAGTCAAGGTTGTCAGGTATGTGAGTGCTTAACCTTTCTGGGTCTGCTCGTGTGTTGACCGAGGCATTTATTTTCAGCTGTGCCAGTAGGTGCTTCTTGGTGAAATCAATGCGTACGCTCTGCATCCCCATGGGTTCATGCCTGCTCCTGGTTATCTCTGCACACTTAGCTACCAATCTAAATGACACCAGTAAACAAATATTCTCCTGTTTACATCAGTCCTCAGCTCTTTCCTTTCTTCCTCCATCCTTTCCTATTTATAGCTTATTTTCAGCAAGAAAAGCTGCACTTGAGAATAGCACACCCCAGCTACACAATTGGCTGACAAGTCTCTACAGATGGATACAGATTTTAGCAGGACTATTATGTAACCCAAGATCCAACGGCCCCTCCTCTCTTGTTTCCTTTTCAACTATGGGAACAGGGAGTGTTAAAAATTGAACCAGCTATTCCTTCTAAAGAAGACAGCATCTGGAATTTAGGTTTGCAGGATTTCAGAACAAGAAGAGCAACCGGAGACCATCTAGGTCAAATTCCTCATTGAACAGATTGGGAAACTGAGGCCAGGAAAGGGGAAGGGTCTTTCCATTGCCACTCACTGTGAGTTCGGACCCACCTCTGCTGGTACCTTGACCAGTGCTCTTTCAACACTTAAGGATGCAACACCTTGGGAAATACTCAAGAAAGGGGCCCAAACCAAAATGAATCTAAACAATATTTTTTAAATATGCCTGCTACCACTTTTAGAAAGGGCAGAGATACACAACCCCAAAGATGATAGAGCTCCAAAGGAAAAAGCTGGGGGTAATTTCACCAAGTCTTTGGATGCCATAAATGCATCAGTTCTAAAACCCTTGTGTTGGGTGGGAGGGCCACAATTACCAAGTGCTTCCAAGTGCCTTCCCCCTTTCACCCGCATCACTGCCCTTTCAGGTGGCTGCTTTAACCAAGGAGGAAATGGGCTCACAAAGGAGACACTCATAGTTCAAGGACAAATGCACCTTTGGGGCAAAGGTCAAAAACTCAGCTCTTCAAAACCCAGCCTGGGAAGTTCATCACAGCCTAGGATCCTGGGAGACTGATCAGTAGGATAGGACCTACCAGTAATTGGGGACACAGTGGGGTGGGGGACATTGAGACTCAAGTGTTCCCAGCATCCCCTCCCAGCCAGCAGGCAGAGACCCTGAAAAAAAGGTTACCGTGGCAACTCGAATTCCTCCTGGAGTGAGTCATGGCAAAGAAGAGCTTTTCAGTGGGTGGGACTTGGAGAAAGTTTCAGAAGTTGATTCTTTCTGCGGTCCTACCCCCCTCCACCCCCCTCCACCCCCCTCCACCGGTCCCTCCCTCGGTCCCTCCCTCGCTTGCTTTGCTCCAGGCTTTGTCGATGTGGCAGCTGATGGCTATGAGTTAACTCTTTCCACAACCACTTCTATTTCAAAATTTCTCAGCCTCCTGCAAATACCTGTTAGCACCCAGTCCCCATCCACTGCATCTCCTGCACCACACCTCTGGCTATGTTGGGGGTTGTGCCTCCATTTGAGAATATCTTAATACGAAGGATGTGAACACCCTCTCATGCTCTATTTCTCTAAAACACACACTACTGTGCACACTTACACACTTAAGGGGCTTACAGATGCCTTGAAGCCCATTCAAAGGCTAGTCTGTGGATTCTCATCTAAAAGATTGTCATCTGAAAGTTTCAGAGACCACCAAGTACCCCAAAACCCAGCAAGTTCAGCCCCTTACTGTACAGACAGGGAAGCTAAGGCCAGAGGAGACACTTAACCTAAGATAACACTGAATATGTGTGCCTGCAATCTGCCATTCTGCTTCTGATTTGCTTCTCACACTACCATCCGTATTTGGGTGTAGAGAAACTTAACCCTAGGGTACTGCTGGGGAAAGCATATTCTCTGTGTGCTCTGCATAGAATGCTGTACTTTCTGCAGAAAACTGCTGCCTCTCTTTTCACTTTTGGGCAAACTGGGCTTCTGGGACCCAGTGCCCCTTCCTCTTGGCGTCCACCCCCCACCCAGCCAAAGAAGCCAGGAAGGGGTTTATTTGAGGATGAACTAACACCCTTAAAGGCAAAATACCAGTCCTGTGAAGGGCTTGGACTTCTCAAAACAAGTTGTAAAAAATTTGCCCTGAAGCCTTTTCAGTCTTACCTTTTCCCTTCCCCCTTCTCAGATCATCCCCCACCACATCCAGCCTCCCAGAGGACCCAGCACCCGGTTGGCCCAATAGGACGACATCATTTGCCTGGGGCCTTCAGATCTAGACACAATAAGTAAGGGTTACTGCTAGAGAGTTCCTGTGTTTATACCCCAGGGAGCCCAGCATGGGAACAATGCCTCAGTGAGGTCGACTGGTGCCCCAGGAATCAGTGTACATGTCTGGGGGTGGGGATGCCAGTACCGGAGAAACTGGAGCCTTCCTGGAGGTGCTAACTAAAGGTACAGGCCCCCAAAGACTTGTGGAGATTCATTTATCGTTTACGCAAAGTCCCGATTGTAAACCAGAGCCCCTGGTCAAGAGCCAAGTCCAGGAAGTTTTCTGCTCCTGGAATGGGGAGCAGGGTAGGCACTGGCTGCCCCCAGGTCCCTGTGGCAGCTGTGGCCAGATCGGATTCCCAAGGAAGGAGGAGGCTGCCACATTTGCAAAGGGAGCATGGAGGGACGGACGGGGGGCCAGGCAGGCAGCCTCGGAAACCAGAGACAGCAGTGAGAGAAGGCTCCCTCCAAGACACCGTGAGATCAGCTTCTGCAAAGCTGGAAGTTACGCTGTAATTGCAGCCGAAAAGCAACAGGCAGGGCGTCCATGGTCCCTGCCCTCTAGGGGAGCGGAGATAGAGCCCAAAGGAGATGCGCGCCCCCTTCCCTGACCCCAGACCTCCCAGCACACTGGAGGAGTGAGCTAGGGTGTAGGGTGTAGAAAGGCAGGGCAGGGCAGGGGGCCCACGTACCTCAGTGGCAGGAAGGCAGCAGGCTGGTGCGCTCCGGCAGTCTGACGGTCTGCAGGAATGTAGGGGGATTTAGAGCCGGGCAACAGGAAACCACTCAGAGCTCTGGGCTGGGTCTGTCTCCCCCTCCGCACCACCGGCCCGCCTGCTGAGGTCCCTCCTCCTCCTCTGTCTCCTCCTTCCCTCCCGCCCCTACCCCCACCCCCAACCCAAAGCTGTCTCTGTGTCTCCCATTTCGCTCTTCCTCTCCCTGTGGTGGGCTGTCCTGACCAGACCCCCTAGCCCTTCCTGCCTTATGGTTCTGGGGCTGCTGCCTAAACAGACTCCTGGAGTGCCAGAGCTGGAAAGCCGGCAGACATCACCTAGAACAGCCTCCCTGTGTTCAAAAGGGCTCTGAGTCCTGGAAGGGCAAGGGATTACCCAACCGCCCCCAGGGGCAGAGCCAGGACTGAGTGTCTTCACTTCGAGACTGCTCTCTTTACAGGAGCCTGGCATTAGGCAATGCTGAGAAGGCCAAAGCAATTTAAAGGCGTTGTATCTGTGACAAAGGCAAGGCCAGGACTTGCCTCTGTACAGACAAGAGAAGCTGCACTGGTGGAACTGTTGCTGATGGTTTGGTACATGGACTATGGTTGCACCATTAGTTGACACATGAATATTAGCTTTCTAGCGTGGGTGTCAGTATAGAGCAAATACGGACATTGATGATATTGTTAATAATCATTGACTTACGTGTTGTTACAAGGCCCATTTTACTAATAAGGAAACAGAGTCTCAAATGTTAGGTCACTTGCCCAAGAGCACCTGGCTGGCTGATTCTACATTCAGCTTGATTCATACTGATGCTACATGAACTTCTCAGTCTAGGAAGTCTTGGTTGAATATTTATTATAAGCTTCATACTCTGGGAGTAACAAGAATTAAATATCTGGTCCTTGCCCTCAAGAAATTTTAGGCCTTGCTGAGGCTTAACTTACTCCAGGGGCTCAGGGTGGTAGGGATGCCGGGTTGGAGCAGGCAGAGAAAGCTTCCCAGAAGAGGTAGATCTGGAAGTGTGGGTTGGGTTTGAATAACATAGAAAGGGAGAAGGCAGAAAACATTTTCATCCACTTCTGCATGATGTGGCCTCCATCTCTCTTGCCATCCTGTCTTCTTACCATTCTCCCCCTTGCCCACTTCAGCCAAAGCAGCTTCCTTGTAGTCCCTCAACAACTCCAATGTTTATTCCCACCCCAGGGCCTTTACACTTGCTCTTACCTCTGGCAGAGGCATTCTTCCACCTGATGTTCCCATGCCTACAGCTTTCTCTCATCCTTCAGGTCTCTGTCCTAATGTCATCTCCTAAGAGGGCTTTTCTGAACACCCGACCTAAATCAGTCTCACTACCTCTCTCACCAACACAGTTTATCACCTTACACTGTTTTATTTAGTTCCTTCCTCACAGAAATTTTGTGCCTGCCCCACCAGACAGAAGCTCCATGAGAACAGGGGTGTCACACGTCTTGTTCACTGCAGGGCCCCAGTGCCTGAGCAGTGGCAGACACAGTGCTAGCTCTCCATCAGTGAGGGCACTGTTTTCTAACAGGGCTCCAGCCTGGAATCGTGCTGAACACTGGTCTTCAAGGGACCCCCAAACCTATACATATGGGTACAAAAGTTTGGGCATCTGTTGGTTTTTCTGCAGGAAAGGTCCCTGCCTTTGTCCAGGTTCTCAGAGAGGCTAGTTGGGAGTCTAAGGAAGGGTCTGCCCCAAGTGACCACCAAGGCTTGCCCTGGTCCAAGGCCAGGGCTGGGGCTCTGCCTCACCTGGTGCTGGCACACTCCCCAGAGCTCTGCTTTTCTGTCTCAACAGACATACATTTTTATAGGACCGGTTGCTATGGCTCCCAGTCATCATGGGGATGAAAATTAAATTTGTGTTTTCTTCATAAACTAAGATAATGATTCTGATGAAAATGAGCTGATGAAACTATTCCTAGTGTTTGGCTGGAGTTCCCCTGTGGCTTTCAGCTCAGGCATTGGAAAGCCAGTTGGGCTAAACTAAAGTTCTGGGACAGAGATCCCATCTGGGGACCACTCCCAGGGCCCCTGGCTAGGTTCCCTCAAAGGAAACCTTGGTAGGTTTTGTACTCAAGGGTAAGAGCACCCTCGGGGATCCGGAGTCTCTGAGGCAGGGATGACTTTGCTCTAGAAAGGGAGACAGCTACTCTTGTTTTCCCCCTTTCTTTTCTCCTTCCTCATTGTTCCCATCATTTTTACAACCTTTTGGCCGTTCTAAAGTACTTCTCATTTCCATCTCATGAATGACAGTGAAGTCCTGTCAGGGAGTCAGGGCAGCGCTTAGAGCCTCAATAGTTGATATGGGGAAACTAAGTCCCGGTCACCAGGTAAAGCTGGGGCTCAAAACCAGGTCTCCTCATCCCCTGGCTGAGAGGCAGGTTCTTAACCCACCAAAACCCACTGTCTTTCTGCTCAGTAACGTGAGTCTGTCACTTGAACCGCCTGGTGGACTGTCTCTGGGACTGGGGCCAGGTGGGCCCCCAGTATTCCCACTAACAAGCAGGAATACCTGGACAGGGAGCGAGAGGTCTGTCTGAACTCTGGAAAGAGACCAGGGAGGCTGTTCATTTGGCTTCTTGCAAAAAGGAAAGCAACCATGCGGAAAGTTGAACAAATAAAAGCCGTGCCAAGAACCATCATGTAATGGCCATACATTAGAAATAGGTTCAGTTCTCCAGGCCATAAATCCTGAGTGGACTTTGCAGGTAAAAAACTAATTTTGCACATGGGAACTTGATGCGCTGTGGGAACCAGGTTCCCCATTGGAACCGTTATGACTAAGCTGAGAAGAGAGATAACATCCAATACTACTGAGCAGATACTGGGCAAAACACATTATATCCATGATCTCAGTTAATCTTTATTTAATATACACACTTAGGTAGTAGATTAGTTTCCCATTATTGTTGAATAAATTACCACAAACTTGGTGACTTAAAATATACATTTATGACTTTAGTCCTGGAGGTCAGAAATCCTAAAATGAATGTGTTGGCAGGGCTGTGTTTCTTATGGGGGCTTGTTTCCTTGCTACCTCTATCCCTTGGCTCGTGGCCCCTTCCTCCTTCCAAACATGTCCCTCCAACCTATGTTTCTGCCATCAATTTCCTCGCCCACTCTACCCTCTTGCTTCTGTTATACCCTTATGATTATCTATTGGGTCCACCCGGATAGTCTAGGATACTCTTCCCATCTCAAAACCCTTAATCTGCAAAGTCCCCTTTGCCATGTAAGGTAGCATATATATATGTAGTTATGGGGGTTAGGGTGTGGACATCTTTGGGGGGAAATTTTTTATCTACCATAAGTGGGTACAATGACCATTCCCACTTTAAAGAGGAGAATTCAAAGGTGCAGAGAATTAAATAACTTGCTCAAAGTCTCCTAGTGGTGAAGCCAGGAAACCGCACAAGTAGCTCAACTCCAGATCCCCCTCCCCACTCTCCCTACTTCCCTGGACAAACCTCTGCCTCCTAGTACTCTTACTGAGGCTGCCTCCTTCCCCCATCTATTCCATCCCTACCCTTCCTTCCAGCTCAGGTTGAGCCTCTAATCTCTCAAAGCTTAGAGCTGATGGGGCCCTTAAGGCCCTACCCAATTCTATGCCTTCCTTGTATGGCTGGGAAAATTGAGGATCTCAGAGCCCAAGGTCACAGTGTGGACAGCAAGGCCTGGAGCCCTGATCTCCCAACTCCAGCTCTGGCTGCCGCTAGCCTGTGGAGGCAGGGACTGGACTGGCTGATCCCTTTGGGCTGAAGATTATGTATCAGCACTCTGAAATGCACCCTTTGTACATCTGGCTCCAAGTCAAGGCTGCCAAGTTAAGAAGGCTGGGCACATGGAGACTGACTCAGCCTGTCCTCTTGTTACTGTATCTTTCCCCCAGGGGGCCCTCCCATTGGCTGAAGGGCACAAAGACCTCATTGTCATCTGGCCTTCAGTCCCCTGGGCAGAGTGGCCACTGACCAGGGCAAGGCCAAACAGAAAGGAGGATGAGATTTCCCCACATTATCCCTCCCAACTCCCATTGATTCTTCCTTCCCTCAGCTCGTTACAGTACACAAAGACCTTTAGACCTGTAATCTTATTGAACAGTTAGTGTAAGGTAGCAAAGTCGGGATTTACCAAGCATACTTTGGGCTTGAGTAGACAGAGTGTCCCTCAGGGACTTGCCCAAGGTCATCCAGCTGGCCCATGCGGAGCAGAAATGAAAAGTCCAAACTCAACATTTGGTCCAAGATGGTTCCCGCTGTATTAGCTTCTTCCATCCAGGTTCCAATGAGATTCTGCTGAGGCATCTTCTCACAGAGCTCACTTTTTTGCTGAGGTGACAAGCGGCTTACAGGGTGTTGACCACACTTTCTCATGCTGACACTAACTTATCCAAAGGCATGCTTTAATCTGAGTTTGGTTCTGTCCTTCGTAGGACCTATGCCTGCAGGCTCTGCCTATAATCTGTTCTTGAGCAATGTACCTCTCCCCTCGGCCTCAGTTTCCTTCCCTGTTAAATAGCATGAGTATCATACCTGGCCCTCCTGAGCATAAAGTCAGGGTCAGATTCGAGTGGGCATGGGTTTTAGAGAATCAGTAATACAGAGCGAAGTTAAAAGGCTCTGCTTTGGGATCAGATCTCTGGACTTGGGTCCTGCAGGGAGTTACTTAATTCTGGAAAACCTGAATTTTCTTTAACCTCCAGCCTCAGTTTCCCCACGTGTAAAGTATGACTTTCCACTTTAGGTTCTTGCGAGGGTTAAATGACATCGTATATGTAATGCATTTGGCTCACTGTTGCATATTACAACATAGTCTATCAATAACTGTTAACCATCTTATCATTAGGTCATTAAATCATTCAGCATTTCCCAAAGTAGCCCTTTAGCTTTCCCCGGGGGTCCTATATCCCTGGCTGAGGGTGCAGGGCTCCCTGTGGCCTGAGCTGTCTGCCTGTAGCCCTGGGCGGGGTTGGAGGAGCTCGGAGGTGGATTGGTTCTGTCTCCTCATCTCTGGCTCTGTATTATTGCAGCGGCTGGTCCTGCTCCAGGGAACACTCACACGCAGGCACTGATTTTCTTCTGAAACCCCACACGCCTGGCTATCTTTTCTGAAGGAGTGGGAAAGCCCAATGTCCCTATCCGACAACGTGGCAGCTCTTACATGTTCCCTGGCGTGGCCCGCAAACCAAACTTCTGTTCAGTTTTAGCAGCTGTAGCACCAGAAATAATGACAGCCCGCCAGCCCAGCAACAACGTGGCAGCTGGCTCTGTGACTTCGCTGATCTGGGAGGCAGCCTGGAAGACTGCATTGGTCTTCTCCGGGTCCCAGGGCTGGGGAAGGTGGGGGACGGGAAGGGAGGTGTGGAGTAAGCAGCGGAGCCTCTACCCCTTTCTCCAACCCAAGGCTCTTTTTTCTGCAGCATGTCCTGGACAGGACAGGTCTCACGGCTCTCTCCTAAGGCTGATCTGACACTGCCACAATATGCCATCTCTCCCACTTCTGGCTCCTGTGCCTTCCCTTAGGACCTTCTTCTAATGAATCCTAGAGAGTCTCCATGTCAGTGCTTTGCAAACTGCCCCCTTCCAGTTGGAGGAGTTCCTTTTGGGAGTCTTAAGAGGGTGGAAGAGGGCCAAGAGGACAGGTCTTCAGGCCCCCAGCCCACGCCTCCTTCAACCAGAGCAGAATTACTTTTCTACCTGACATATTGGGTTTTTGTGGAAGATTTTATTTCTTAAAATGCTTTTACTACTAAAAATCATGTGTTTTGAAATGCACAAATGTCTTTCAGGCCACTGGCTTTACCAGTGCAATCTTGAATAAAAATGAGGAAAGAGGGGTGACCTGCTCAAGGACGCAGAGTATCACAAACTTGCCAACTGTCCTGGGCACCTCAGGAAAGGGGAAGGTCCCAGGGGCCAAGTGTGAGTCCTGGAGGATATCAGATCTGCTCCCATAAACTTGCAGTCCTCTCAGCCCGCATAGGCAGCCAATAGCCCCCACTTCCTCCCAGGGGCAGGAGAAAGGGGATCCAGCCACCAGCCTGCACATCCCTGGAGGAGAAGCTAGGGTTACCAGGGAGGCAAACTCAGCATCTCCAGGGGCAGGCAGATGTCAATACAAGCAGCTGAAAACGATACACTTTGACTAATGGGGCCTATGCCAACCTGGAGAGTGTGTGTCCCACCCTGGGGCTTCGGATCCCTTCTCTAAACAAACCACCTGCTGGAGCAATGTCTCCCTGAGCCACCACTGTGGTACCTTTACTGAGAGGGGCTGGATTTATCCCTCTCCCTCCCTCCCTCTCTCCCCCACTTCCTTCCTTCCTCCCTCCCTTCCAGATTTTATTTACTTATTCTTAGAGAGATGGGAAGAGAAGGAAAGAGGGAGAAAAACATCGATATGAGAGAGTAACATTGATTGGTTGCCTCTCTTATGTGCCCCAATCCAGGACAGAACCCACAACCCAAGCATGTGCCCTGCCTGGGAATCAAACCCATGACCTTTCACTTTGGGGGACAATACCCAACCATCTAAGCCACACTTCTTGGGGTGGGATTCATCTTTCTTTAAAGGCATTGACCCTCCCTCCTTTGTATTCTTCTGAGAGAAAGGCTAATAATGTCCAACCTCCTAGTTTAGAAAACTTGAAAGAGACACAGCCCCATGTTTCCTTCCTTCTCCTAATCTGTTCCTCTTCTGCTCCATCTTCTCATTTCTCTTCTCCCGGTCCTTTTTGCTTGGAATCTCACCCTTTTTGTCCTTCCCTTTTGAAAGGAACCCTGGACAAAGACTCAGAGACCTGGGTTCCTCACCTCCCCTCTCCAAGCCTCAGTTTGCTTATTTGCAAGATGATGATGTCGAGTTCGGTCACAATTTCCAGCCAACAGGTGACAAGGACCAAGATGAGAGAGCCCAGGTTCCCCCTTGGACCCTCAGAGGCAGTTGTTTGGCTATTTTAATAATAACATAAACAAAAGGTTCTGCAGCTAATAATGAAACACTTGCAAATCACTAAATCATTTAACTTAATGCCTTCCAACCTTCTAATCCAGTGTGTCCCCTTTTCTTCCTCTTCTGCCTCCCGCTTCTCTCCCTCTCTTGGATCCCCCGCTCAGATCCTCAGGTCTACCAGCAGAGCCTTCTGGTTCCTGAGCCTGTCCTGCTCTCTCTAAAGGCTGGGCCCTGCCCTTTCACTTGCATCACGGAAAAAGAAGAGATTTCTTTCTTGAAATCCCAGAACAGAACTACCAAAGGCCCAGACGAATCATAGCCAGCCAGCCATCTTGGCTCCTGGTCCCAAAGCAGGTCTCCAACTCCTCCCCTCCCCCAGGCAGCTGCCCCCCCCCGCCCCCCCAGCCCCAGCCCCAGTCGAGTTACTCCTGATTCAGACATTCCTATGCTGTGAGATCATTTCCGCCCAGCCTGCTGAAGCTGAGCTTGCTGTAGTCCTCTGCAGCTGGCCGCCTCCTTTACCCGGCCACGTCCCATACCCTCCGGTCCCTCCTCCAAGGGTTCAGAGTTTCCATTTTCATTCCTTCCAGCTCTGGAAAGAAATTCAGACAGAGTGGCAAGGGCTTGTCGGATTCGGCTCTGTCCTTTTCCCGCAGCAGCTGGCATAGGTCCTGGCCCCTGGTTGGCTCCCAGATGTAGGTCTGAAGCGTGTTTGTCAAATCAAGACAAAGAGACAGTCAAAGGAAGCAAGGCAGAGACTTGACAGAGTTGGCCATGATCAAGAGAGGGACAGGTGAGGAGCTGGCGAGAGGAAGAGACAGACCCAGCGAAACAAATGTGGATGAAACTTACCCACGTCTTAGCAATAAGACAAAGGTGACCTCGCGTCTCTTGCCTGTCCCCTGGAGTGTGGCTAACTAGCCCATCCGAGGATTATCTGCTTCCCTGGGGGCTGTGTTCTTATTCTTGGTTGACTTGCTATTAGGGCTCTGACTCTGAAGTCACATCATCATTCATAGATTCCTGTCCAGTTAAAAAAGGACCCCAGAGGTGACATTTGTAATCTCATGGGGGACATTAACCAGGTTGGTGTTTTGACCTCGACGCCTTTGCCCAGCTGTCTTTCAACACCTATATGTACGTGATCTCTCTTTGAATTCTTGATGAATCCATTTTATTGTTCTCCTTTCCTCGAGGCATACGGAAACCACCGGCTGACAGGCACATGTTTTTGATTTGTATGAGAGTCATGATTTCAACTGTTAAAAAAACATATTTTTGGCAAGAGGCAGAAATAGAATGAGACAGAGGCGAAGATAAAGGGCGCGTGTGAGAGGCAGAGACAAAGGGAGAGAGACAGAGAGACAATGAGAGAGGCAGGAGTGCAGAGAAACAGAAAGAGATGAAGGCAGAAGGACGAGACCCAGTCACACACACACACACACACACACAGAGTGTGCTAGAAGTAGGGACCAGGGCAAGCCGTACACTTGTACGAAAGCATAAATGGTGGTAGCCGCTGAGGAAGAGATGGATTGGAGTGGGAAACAGAGATGTGGAGGACTTTAATGTTCTTTATAACTTCTGTATTGAATTTCTTAGGAGCATGTAATCACCTGTCATTCTGTGCTTCTAAACTAAAAAAGCCGATGTAGAGAGTAAGGAAAAGAGACTGTGAGAGAAGAAACCACCAAAGCAAGATGACATCAAGGGTAGCAAAAGTGGAGAAAGCTGGTTCCAAAGGAAAGCACCGAGAATCGTTCTGTGAACAGGAGGAAGCAGATGGGGGAGGAAATGGAGTAGGAACAAACAGAGCCAGGGCAGGTGCAGGGGCCAACAGGAGCTGGGGATGGGCCTGCCCCTCCTTCCAAAACCTGAGAGCTCTCAGGCCTGAGGGCATTGTCTTTCAGGAATTCTGGGCTCAAGGAAGGAGAGGACAGGAGAGCCACTCATGAGAAACGTGGAAACTGGAGATGCCAGCTTCCTTTGGGGTGTGCTGATGTGTGAAATGCCCCTTCTGCGTTCTGGATACTGAGAGCTGCGGGTCCATGCCCTGCAAGGGTTTCTCCCCTCTGAAAATGGCTAGGCCTCCAGCCAAACACCTCCAGTGTGTTAGCCTCACACCCCACAAGCTCCATAAGGTGGCTTAGGAGTCCCTGCATAGCCTGACCCCTGCCGACCTGCACCCCAGCCTCCTCTTCCAGCTCCCCTTCCTTGCCTACCTATCCCCCCACCAACACATTCTAATAACCTGACCCACTTGTAATGGCTCTACCAGACCAGGATCCCTTGACCCTCCAGCTGCCTTTGTTTCCCCTGCCTGGGAAAAGTTTACCTATAGACTTAAACTTCTCACTCCTACCATCCTTCACTTCTCAGTCTAGACATCACTTCCTTTGGGAAGCTCTCTGATGCCCAGGGTCTGGGTTAGGTACCTCCCCTAGAGGCCCCATAGCTGTTTACCCACCTGTCTTCCTCACTGCACTGCGGTGACACCTGTCTCTGTTGTGCCCCTAGTGTTTACACAGTGCCCAGCCCAGAGGAGGGGCTCAATCACTCATCTCGGTGAGCAAGAGTAGCTCTAGAGATGGAGGGAAGAGAGAGACAGCAGAGATGCCTCCTGCCAGAGCTGGATCTTTTATCCCTCTCATCCCTTGGTGGAAGCTTCCTGACTCTGCAGCCCTTGGAAGGAAACTGAAGCTTCTCAGGGGTCATTACTCAGCCCTCCGGCCATGGCTGGCTTGTGAGCCAGGGCCAGGTCGGTGTTGAACTGAACACAGGCAGGCGATGCTTCCACCCCTCAAGGTCCTTTTCTAGTTTCCAACGCAGACTTTCAGCCCCAAGGACAAGCAGTGTCCAGCTCCCCTCAGCGGCTCAGCTGGCCAAGGAATAGAAAAGAGGGCCCGGTGCTCCCTGGGAGGGTGGCCAACGTAGTGGGTTTGGGGTGGGGTGGGGCAGTGCCATGGAATGCCCAGGAGAGCACGGGTCCATTGCAGGGGCTCTCAAACCCAGCAACCTCCCAGGGCCTGTCCTCCCCTTTCCAATTAGAAAGACCATTTGCCTAATGGTTCTTAGCAACCCTCGCAGGTCCAGAGGAAAGGCAGCCAGAGAGGGGCCATGTGGGAGGGGGGCCTGTCACCTAACATAGAAGGTGGCAGTGTGGCCCTGAACAGGGCTGCCCAGAGCTTGGTCATCTGGGCCCACTTCACTTCTGCCATATCCTTATACCCCTGTAATATCAGTGAAACTTATTTTTAAAACATGAATACTTTAATTTAAAGGAACACATATCACTAATACATGAGAAAGAGTATCGATTGCTATGCCAGCGTGTCCTATTTGCCCCTGGGATCCACTCTCCACCCCTCCCCATCTGCCCTGGCCATTGGGGTGACCTTCTGCCTGCCCAGGGGACCCTCATGGCCTCTGTTTCCATTTGGGACTGGTCAGCGGGAGCATCAGAAGGAGACTGGAAGAGGGAGAAAGAAGAGAGAGGATGGAGTATTTACTCCTGCAGCTCCTTCCCAGGGAAACACTGAAGGGTTGGCTGTGTTCCTGTCCCCCAGGGACTAGCTCCTGCCCCTAGGCCCTGTCTGGGTTTAGCGACCATGTTTCCCCTTGCCGCTCAGGCCCTTTGCAGTTGCTGGTCCTGGTTTACCTCCGCAGGGCCCATATCTGTATAAAATGGCCCTTGATTCAATTCTCCGATTACCCATTTTGAAAATGCCACCCATTTCCTGCCAGGAACCTGAGATACGCTTGTCATAAATCGAAAGGAAATGACACATTGCTAATAAAAGTATGCTATTATGTTCTCATTCAGTGTAAAAAGAAACAAGGAACAAGAATTTCTATGTAATGTTAGAAAACAAGCAATAACAATAACAAAAAAACAAACACAGAACAATGTTCAGAGTGCTAGGGAGAGAGAACTAAAAATATGTATATGTTTTTGCTTATAATTTCAAAGAAAAACAGTTGAAAGATAAACCAAAATTTAATAGAAATGGCTACCTTCAATTGAGAAGGAGGAAGGTTGTTGATAAAAAGCTATTTTTAAGCCCTGGCTGGTGGTGCAGTGGATAGGTGCCGGCCTGCGAACCCAAAAGTTGCAGGTTCGATTCCCAGACAGGGCACATAACCAGGTTGCAAGCCAGGTCTCCAGCCAGCTCCATAGCTGGAAGCAGGTGAAAAGCAACCATACATTGGTGTTTCTCTCTGTCTCTGCCTCTCTCCCTTCCCCTTTCTATGGAAATAATAAATAAATTTAAGAAGAAAAAAGCTATTTTTATTAATATGCCTTATTATGTAGTTCTAACTTTGGACCTACTAAACGTTTTACATAATATAAAATAGTAAATCATGTCAGGGATAAATTCTAAAAATAAAGAGCACAGAAGCAGTGAGTCTAATTGTATACCAAATTGGTGATATAGGCACCCTGAGGATCATTATTTCAAGTAAATTTAACAGTATTTGGCTATTCATTCTTACTGAGATACATACTATGGGACAAGGTGCATTCAGTAGTCTTATTCTTAGTATTAACACATTGGTTTTTGTTTTTTTTTTAAATTTTATTGTTGTTGTATTACATCCATCCCCTTTTTGCTCCCCTCTGTCCCCCTCCCCACCCACCCATTCCCCCCAAAGTCAATCCCACCTGTTGTCCATGTCCATGGTTCCTTTATACTAGGTTCTTGTCTAAGCTGCTCCCCGTCTTTGCCTCTACCTCCCCCTCCCCCCTCCCCTGTTCCCCTGACCACTGAAGGCCTATTCCTTGTATTCATATACTTGGTTCTGTTTTGCTTGTTGTTAGTTTTGCTCATTATTGTCCCATAATGGGTGAGATCATATGATATTTGTCCTTCACTGACTGGCTTATTTCACTAAGCATAATACTCTCCAGTTCCATCCATGTTGTATTAACACATTGTTGATGTGATATAAACACTAATACAAGTGCAAACATGAGTAAACTCATGTAGTAAACTACATCCATCTGTTCATTAATATTAGTATTCTGAAACGGAAGGGTAAAGAAATACATTACATATATGAGAAAACTAGTAAATTATGTTCATATTATAAGCAACCCACATTTATAGCCTTGGTTGTAAAAAAATTTTAACAGCAGAAAATGTTTTGTTACATTGCAGATTTTAATGTGTTTAATAGATGCAACATGCAGATAAAAAAATTTAAACAAAAAATTGAATGAAAAGCTCATAATAATTTGAGCTGGGGAATCAAGTCCTGAACTCATCATTTTCTTCCCCTGCCTTTTCAAGCACGCTTAGAAGCAACCAGTCTGCTGCATTTTTCTCCCTATTTTCACCAGCTGTCCTATGACTGCAAACACTGGGCTACCCAGAGACTTGCCTTCCTGATTACAGAACTCTATGACTAATAGTTTGAGTAACCGTTGAGATCATCAGTGCATTTACCTCTCATCTGACCAGAGACCCACCAATTCAGAAAATCATCTTTAAGATTCTGTTCTTCAGGAACCACTTTCAATACCGCTCTGAATCTGAAGCTACCAGTGTACAGGAGCAACAAAAGGACACATGTCAAAATACCCTGGTGCAGCTCAGCGGATTAAGCACCAGCCTGCAAACCCAAAGGTCGCTGGTTTGATACCCAATCAAGGCACATGCCTGGGTTGCAGGCCAGGTCCCCAGTTGGGGGTATGTGAGAGGTAGCCGATCAATGTACCTCTCACACACTGATGTCTCTCTCCTTTTCTGTTTCCCTCCCAAAAGTCAATTCCTTTGTCAAACAGAAAGATTTGCAAGTTCTAGAAAGGTGTTAGCAGTTTAGTAGTTCTAAACTAAGACTTTCTCTTCCATGTGATCAAAAGGCTTGGAACAGACTGGAGAAGGAAATAATTTCCTTACTCTGTGGATTAAATGTGTAACTTCACAGTAAGATCATCTTCAGAACAAAAAAGTGGTAAGCATCCACCTAGAGAAGCTCTGGTATCATAAAATGAGCCCAGAATTGGGGGCAGGAGTCCTGGAATCTAATTCAGGTCACTGAATTAGAACCACTCAGTTCTGGTCTCACCAGGTGCCCCCTTGTCCTCAAATGATGTCAAGCTGTGTGATTCAGTAAACAATCAATGTGTCCAACAACTCATTAAGTCATTCAACAATCATTCATCAAACACCTACTATTGTCTATGGGCTTGTGGTGCAGGTGGACACAGTCCCTGCCTTCACAGGGATAGATTCAAGTGTAGCTGGAGCTGCCATTTCCAGGAGAATGTTAGCTATTCTGAAAACAGATACTGGCCTGGTGGTACATTTTGGAAGGAATCTGAAGCATTTTGCTCCCAGGCCGCCTACCTACTCACATGCCCTGACTCTTCCTTCCCAGACCAAGTGCATTTCAGAACAGCTGCGAGAACAGCTGTTGGCTCCCTGCAACCAGGGATGAAATGCTCTGATTGACCAAAATGAGGGACACTCTGATCCCTGAACCAGGAGGTAAAGTCTTTCCACCCCACCCAGGGGCCGAGAGTGGAAGGAGGGGTCCTCTGGGGGAAAACTGAGATGCTGTAAGGGGAGAAAGAGTCAACAAACACAGAGGGACGGAACACACCAGCCCTCTGCCTTTCCCATCTCACAGCAAGTACCAGAACAAACCTGCTAAACTTTCCCATTTCCTCTGAGAAGAGACAACATGAAGAAATGTGATCCTGTCTTTAAATTCACCCCATCAATAGCAATCAGTTCAAAGAATTGTTTTAATTTTTCTTTCTCATTCTTGTCCTCTGTAAAATGGGGATAATGCAGCAGTTAAGAAGATTCAGAGGGATAATTCATATAAAAGGCTTAGCACAATTGCTGGCACATTAAAAAGGCTCAGTAAATGTCAGCTCTTTCATTGCCTATTGTTCACTAAATCCAGATCATCAGACTCAGAACTTAACTCCCTGTCCTGCCCAGAGTTCCTGGAAGGTGACCACTAACTGATTATCTGCTCCAGGCTCCGCATAGGACCCAGCAAACCAACCTTGGCCCTGGTCATTCAACTTATGGCCCCAAGTCATTTTCTGGGTTAAACAGGCCATAGAGCTTCGCTTGAAATTCTCAAGAAACCCGTCAAATTCTTGTTTGTGACAATATTAATGACCAGAGAAAGCAGTCTAGCTGCTCCGATGAATCTTAATTTTTTCCTTGGAGACAGGCCCATTCTTCTCTTCACTGATACTTATCTCAGGCCATTCCTATCTGCCTTGTTTTAACCTGCCCTTGTTTAACCTTTGGTTTTAAAGAGGCACAACCTAAAACCTCCTTAACAATCCAAGATACTTTAAAATTCAAGGTCCAGTGGTTTCCCACCTCCCACTGGGTTTTCAGCTCATGTCCAAGATTCCCCAAACATACATCTGACCTCAGTTTCCACCCTGGTCTATTATGCAACCTGTGTTTGACTCATACTTTTAAAAAAGTTGTTTTTTTGTTTTTGTTTTTTAACTTATTGATTATAGAGTGTGTGTGTGTGTGTGAGAGAGAGAGAGAGAGAGAGAGAAAGAAACATCAATTTGTTGTTCCACTTATTTTATGCACTCATAGATTGGTTCTTGTATGTGCCCCAGCCGGGCATCAAATCCACAATGTTGGCTTATCAGGATGATGCTCTAACCAACTGAGCTACCCAGCCAGGGCCTGATTTGTATTTTTAACTAGTGGCAATTCAGGTGCCTGCAGATATTAAAATTTGGTCAAGTAGCCCAGTTTAATTGCAGAAGAAGGGATGGAGCCTCTGGAGAACCAGTGAATACCTGACCTGCCTTAAGACAAACAAATTCAAAATGCTTGAGAATAAAGGTAGCCAGATAAAACCCATGACCTTCAGAAAATCATTGCTATCAAACTCTTCAATAATAACACAACCCCAATTCCAAATCAAATTTTACATAGAATCCCATTATAAAAGTAGATAAAAGTAGTGTTTTATCAACATAAATTTTAGGAGTTTAAACATAGATTTATATATGTTTTAAATCCAGTCAAAGGATAAGTATTGATGATCACAAAACTTAAAAAGTCTTTTAAAGTGTATTTTATTGATTATGTTGTTTCAGTTGTCCCAGGTTTTCCCCCTTTGCTCCTCTCTGTGAAGTATCCCCCTTCCCTCCCAGCAATCCCCCTTAGTTCATGCCCATGGGTCATGCATATAAGTTCTTTGATTCCTCTCTTTCGTATACTATTTTTAACATCCCCTATTTTGTTCCGACCAATTATGCTTCTTGATCCCTGCACCATTTCCCCCCTTCTCCCCCTTCCCTGTCTCAGCTGGTAACCCTCCAAATGATGCGTGATTCTATTCCTGTTCTGGTTGTTTGTTTAGTTTGTTTTTGATTTTTAGATTCAGTTGTTGACAGTTGTGAGTTTATTGTCATTTTACTGTTCATAGTTTTGGTCTTCTTTTTCTTAAATAAATCCCTTTAACATTTCATGTAACAATGGCTTGGTGATGATCAAATCCTTTAGCTTTACCTTGTCTGGGAAGCACATTATCTGCCCTTCCATTCTAAATGAGAGCTTTGCTGGATAGAGCCATCTTGGTTCAAGGTCCTTGCTTTTCATCACTTTGGATACTTCTTGCCAGTCACTTCTTGCTTGCAGTTTCTTTTCAGAAATCAGCTGATAGTCTTATGGGAACTCCTTTGTAGGTAATTCTCTGCTTTTCTCTTTCTGCTTTTAAGATTCTCTCTTTATCTTTATTTACCTTTGGCATTTTAATTAAGATGTGTGCGGTCCTCTTTGGGTCCAATTTGTTTGGGGGCTCTCTGTGCTTTCTGGACTTGTGTGTCCATTTCCTTCACCAGATTAGAAAAGTTTTCTTTCATTATTTTTTCAATAAGTTTTCAATTTCTTGCTCTTATTTTTCTCCTTCTGGCACCCCTATGATTCAGATGTTGGGATGTTGAAAGTTGTCGCAGAGGTTCCTAATCCTCTCCTCATTTTTTTTTTTTTTTCCAATTCTTATTTCTTTATTCTGTTCTGGGTGAATGTTTATTCCTTTCTTTTGTTCCAAATTGTTTATTTGAATCCTGGCTTCCTTCCATTCACTCTTGGTTTCCTGTATATTTTTCTTTACTTCACTTAGTGTAGCCTTCATTTCTTCCTCTTTTTTTCTCACACTCTATGAGTTCTCTGAGCATCCTTATCACCAGTGTTTTGAACTTTGCATCTGCTAGGTTGGCTATCTTCATTTCATTTAGTGCTTTTCTGGGTTTTATTCTGTTCTTCTATTTGGGCCCCGTTTCTTTATCTCCTCAATTTGGCAACCTCCCTGTGTTTGTTTCTGTGCATTAGGTAGAGCTGCTTTTGCTCCCTCAGTAAGCATGGCTTGTGTAGCAAAGGCATCTGCAACTCGTGTGGGGCAGAGCCCTAGATAATTGCCTGGGTGGCGCCACCTACTTTACTGCTTTGTGGCTCTGTTTGTGGTGGGGGGCTTGGGGAGGGGACAGGGCTGCTGCCTGGCTTCTGGTGGTTTGTCTGGCTCTTGCCCCATTTCCGGTCACTTCACCTACGTCCCATATAAAATTGTTTCCCTTCTAATTACTGCCCTGGGGTTTGTACACATTCTGAGACCATGCAAACCCTGTAAGCAGTGAAAATCTGGCAGTTTCTTCTGCAGCTCCAACTCCCCATGGTTTTTTTTTTTTTTTTTTTTTTTCCCCATTGGTTTTTACAGTCAGAGGTACTGTAGGTTTAATTTTCCTGGGGCTGGAACTCCAGCCTATGCAGTCTGGCCTGAGTGAGATGGTTCGCTCCCAGGTTACCCCTCCTGATTTTCATCCACCACACGTGAACGTGGGACTGTCTGTTCTGCCACCACCGCCTGTCCAAGCCACGTGGCCTCTCCACCCTGTCTCCTCCACTCCACCCCTCCTACGTATCTGCATGAATTGTGTTTCTTTAAATCCTCGGTTGGTAGAGCTCCATATGGCTCCATTTTCTGACAGTTCTGGTTGTTACTTGGTTTTGAGATCTAGTTCTACTTCCTTCTCTGCTTGCGTGAGGAGGCAAAGCACGTCTACCTACTCCTCTGGCTCAACTAGAGGTCCTGACGATCACAGAAATTTAAATCTGAAACTGGGGTTTGGCTGACAATTGCAAACTTGAATCAGCCTCAGCAGCCAGTTCAGTTAACAGCATTTTTTTTTAATTCCACAATATTGAGAAATACCAACTTACAGTGTAGTCATGTGCTGCATTTTGGTCAATGAGGACCACACATATAATGGTGGTCTCAAAAGGTTACAGTGGAGCTGAAAATGCCTGTCTCCTAGTAATGTCTTAGCTGCAGTAACATTATATAGCACAAGGTGTTACTGTTTAGTGTGGGTTTCAATCTATCAATAGTAATGCTATCAGCTAGAAGTGTCAGGGGTCACCCCACCTGAGCCCCAGTGAGCTTCCCACAGACATCTTTTTCTAAACCCATGTTATAACTGGAAAGGCCTTTAGTTCTTAAGATTTCAAGACCCTGCAGCAATAACCATCAGGCAATTTTGAAGAAAAATAGTTTATTACTTTCAGACCCTAGAGCAGACAGGCATGCCAGGACGCACATAGTGTGGTGGTGAGTGGAGAGGGGTCCTGGGGAGCACAGGTCCTGGGCTTCTGCTTTTATTGTGATTAAAAGTGAGGGTCTAGGCCCTGGCTGGTAGCACAGTGGATAAGGCGCCGGCCTGCGAACCCAAAGGTCGCAGGTTCGATTCCCCAGCCAGGGCACATAACAAGGTTGCAAACCAGGTCTCCAGTCAGGTCTGTGGCTGGAGGCAGGTGAAACGCAACCATACGTTGATGTCTCTCTCCCTCTCTGCCTCTCTCCCTTCCCCTCTTTCTAAAAATAATGAAATAAAATCTTAAAAAAAAAAAAAGAGTGAGGGTCTAGGGGTTAGTAGGTTCACTATTAGTGACCTTAAAACATAAGAATGGGACTTCAAAGCTCAGAAAGAGGAAGGAATAAAACAAGTAGCCCAAATGGTCGCTTATCAAAATCTCTAAACCAGAGGAGTCTGGGGGCGGAGGAGGAATCCGGCTCCTTATCCATCAACGGTATGAGGGCCGCTTGTTTACCCAAGATAGGCTTCTTTCTTGGAGTAAGTTTGCATGTGGACAAAAAAGGAATTCTACTGAAAGTAATCTCACAGGGTGAGCTGATCATAAGTTCCTAACTGGGCAGGTCATGGTGGGACATCATATAACTTCTTTAGTATACAAAGAAGGTTATCTTTGCCTTAAGCAATCTTGTGCATTGTTTTTTGTACATCTAGATTAAAACCCCTTTGAAATAAGTTTAACCAGCCTCAAGTGAGCATGATCTTACTAACTACTCTGTAATTTAACCCCTGCTTTTCTTTCTCTTTCCTTCATGAAATATCAATTTTTAATCTCAAATGCATAAAAAAATACTGCAAAACTGTCATTTTCCAGAGCATTTTAGATGGTGCTTCTGGCAATTGTTGTCAGTTTGGCTCAGATAAAACTCATAAAATTATTTACAGGTTTGGATGTTTCTTACATCAGCATGCATTAGAAAATGAAAAACCACCCCCGCTGATATGACTCAGTGGATTGAGTGCCAGCCTGTGAACTGAAGGGTTGCTGGTTCCATTCCTGGTCAGGGCCCATGCTTGGGTTGAAGGCCAGGTCCCTGGTAGAGGGCATGCAGAAGGCAACCAATCAATATTTGTCTCACACATTGATGGTTCTCTCCCTCTCCTTCTTACTTCCTCCCCCTCTCTCTAAAGATAAAGAAAAAGAAAGTGAAAAGCCTGCTGTCAGGGCTGACGTTACAATGGTCACATACTTGTGGAGATGCTGGAGTAAGGAAGCCTATTACGTGTTACATGCCGGTCCTGTGGGGCTCGACCGATCACAGTGGTGGGCTGTGCTAGCCAGGTGTGCGTCAGGGCAATGGTCTGAGCCCCTAAACCAGCCTGGGTGAGACGCTGCTATGTGTGTCCTCTTCACCTAATCGACAGGCCCTCGGGTTACTTAACTCAGGTTTCTGTGTGCCACTCAGAGTACTTGGCATCCTAGTCTCCCTGGCAGCGCAGGCCACGTGGCATATGGTTCTGGCCAGTGACTTGTAAGCAGAAGTCAGTATCTGGGGCTCCTGGGGAATCTTGTCGTTTATCCATCTTCCTTCTTGGGCCGCAGGCAGGAAGGAGACTGGAAGTGGAGCCACAGGAGGGTGAAAGGCACCAGGGAAGGCTAACCGAAGGACCTGCTGCAGCACCAGTGGCTGCTCTTACCTTACATCCTCACAAGATTGTTTGGCTTTTGGAGTCAAGTTTCTGTGATGTGCAGCAGAGTGCACACCTATGTGATACACGTTCCTACTCCTGGACTTGTGTGCACAGGAGCTGATCCATCCCCTTGCTTCGTGCATGGTTTTCTGTCCCTTTAATAAAGGAAGTCAGGTTTCTGGCTCTCAGATCGCATGTTTACTAGGTAGGCATATAGCCCGTCCTCACGGCTATGAGACAGGGTCAGCCACAGCCTTGCCTTCCAGAGAAGGGAGATGACATTCCTGACCTATAACAGAGGAGCACCACCCTGGCCTTCAGGGAACACACCAAGCAGGAGAGGAGAATGGAAGAAAGTCATGGGAGGGGCAAGGAGCAGCCTTAAAGGGGAGCAAAATGTTTGTTCCAGCGTTGGAAAGGAGCTGCGCAGTGTCTGGGCCGCTGTCTGGGTCACAAGCATAGTTTTGATGACTCTATAGCCAAACTATGTAGGCAGGCTCCTCCAACTTGCAGCACATTCTAGCTGGCCCCCAGTCTTCAGAGGCATGTGAAGAACTGCATTCCTTCAGGGGCGGGGCCTCTTCTGACTTCCCCTCTTGGGGAGCGGGGGTGGGGGGGCGGTCAGGGCCTGGGTGGAGGAAGTGGGAGAATGGATGTGAGTGTGTGCACACGCACTTTGGAGCCAGTACACCTCAATCTAAGTCCTGTTTCTGCGCCAGATCCTTGGGGGTCTTGAGCAATGTATTTAACTCAATTTCTTCTCAGGTAAAATGGTGATGATAATAGTGACCTCACGGAGGAGTCCTTACAAGAATTAGATGAGCTATTCACATTTAATAGGAAAGAATTACATACGATGTAACCACAGAGGGAAACAGGGTAAAGGGTAGAGGGGGCTACTTACTATCTTTTTAACTTCTTGTGAATCTTTGATTATTTCAAAATTGAAAAGTTTTTATTTTTTAAAGTTAATAGGAAGGAAGAAAGAACAAAAATCTCCAAGTTCTGAGTGTGGGGTTTTGTAGAGTTTCCTGGCAGTTGGGCATAGGAGTGAGAAGACGAATCTGACGGGAACAGAAATGGAGTTCTCTATGGATTATTAATTAGATCCCTTTTAATGCTCTTGGAGATATAAAAGTAAGGGTTATAGGGTTTTGTAATGACTTGGGGAGGTGAGACCATTTCTTTTCCGCTGTGGCTCTGCACAGACTGGGCCATACAGAGCTTTGGAATGGATTTTCCAGGGTCATGCTCTTGGCTGAGGCAGGTCAGCTATGCTGATGCCCTCAAACTGTCCCAGCCCAGCCCCTTCCAACAGGCAGGTCCAGCATCTCTGCCCCCCTCCCCCAACACTCTTCTCAGAAATGTCAGGACAAGGACCAAACAATGCCTTCTGCCCCCAGGGCCTTTCTGGAAGCTTCTCTAAGATAGTCTCTCAGGCCCATTACCTCATCCCATTCTTTCTCACCTTGGGAACAGTTTCAAAGCTAATCCTCCGGTGGAGGAGGAGGAGGGGAAGAGCTGGGAACGAGAGGTCCCCATTGTCCCCTGGGCTGCAGGATCCCTGCCCTCCTCTGCCCAGAAAGGCCGTGCTACTGCAGCTGCTGTGTGCACAGCACAGAGGCTGCTAGGTGAGCTCTGGGGAGGCCGTGGTCCCTCCTCCCGTGCCAGAACCGCTGCAGGTTTAGAAGCACCATTTGATGCTTTGTGCAGTGTGGGAGGCTCACGGTACGTACCAATACACCCCTTCGTCCGGCCAGGGCTTTTGCGCTAGTGGCAAGTTTTGTATCCACACCTCAGGGCGTATTATGTCCTGGGCCAAGCTGCTGAATCAGGAGGTTGCGGAAGGCGCATAAAATCAGGGCACAGAGGGGTCTGAAGGGGCGGGATAGCCAAATGGCATGGTGAAGTGCCCCTGCGGTGACACAGGCTAGTCAGCCCGGACAAGTGGAATAGGGAAGCTGAGACAGTTAAACTGCCAAGCAGTTTATAGCCATCTAGTAAACTGCAAACAGGGACACTGAAGAGTAAACAGGAAGAAGCTGACTGAGAACTTGCAGACAGCCACTGGGTGAGTGCTTCTCCCACCCCCAATCCTGTGCCCTTTCGGTACCCTGCCCCCTCAGGATAGCTGCCCCTGTGCTGTAAGGCCAGATGAGAACCAGGCACTAGCCAAATCCTGCCTTCTGGTCCTGTGGCAGTGCCACCAGCGTGGTATCACTGACCGTTCCTCCCGGAGACTGGATTTCATCCGTGGCAAAAATGTCAGCAGATGGGTGGAACTGCATCTAACGTTAAGGCACGAGTAAACCAGCTGTCCGGGGCCATTACAGCTGTACAACAAAGACTAACTTCCTGACAAAGTACCTCCACGTGGCCTGGGTGGTTTTTGTTTGTTTGTTTGTTTTTTATATCGTGGTACAATTGTAACAAAGAAGGAAAGGAAAAGAAAGCCAACCCTGACTTTGAACCTTTCAAACGCATTAATACACCCTTGTATTTGTGTGATAACAAATTCCATACAGTACACCTTTCAGAGGATAGCAGGTTTGGCTTCATTGTAGTAGATGGTCGTGGTGCGCTTCTTGGCGCCCTCCAAGGAAACACGAAGGAAGTCCCGCACAATTCACTGTGGCTCTCCCAGAGAAACATGGTTGAGGAGGTCAGTCAGCCTTGCATTTTGCCTGTTCAAGAATGCAAAAGCTGAGACGGCTGCACAAATGTTTTTTACTGGGGGCAAAGTGGATGTGGCTGGTCTGGCTTTAGCTGGATGGGCCGACTTACACCTGAACTAAGTCAGCAGGCTCTCTCTGGAGTATTGCTACGCCTTTCTTCCCTCTCACCTTGCATCTTCACTTTCTCTCCTAAACTCTAAGGCTCCCCACGAGACTTATAACCAGGGGGAGAAAGGGCAGTGGTAACTTATCCCAGGCTAACCCCTGAAACCTGTCTGCAAGGACCCCTTTCTCTGACTTCTCAGTAATCAGATAGTAGCCCCACCTTAGCTCACTTCTTTCCTACAACACTTCTAGGGAGCCAAAGCAGAGCCCAGCCTAGGCTCTGTCCTGTCCCCTAAGTCCTTCCTGTGTTCCACTGTCCCCAGCCTCAATCAACAAATCTCAAATCACCTGGACTTGTGTTGTGAGATCTTTCCCGAACAAAGCCAAGACTAGCTGGCCTGAGGTGGACCTGCTCCAGGCCTGGTCCCTTTCTGGTGACAGTAGTATTGGTCATCCTCATGTCAAGAGCAGCTGTGGGGTGCAGTAGTTCTCAGCATAGGGGCTCAGGTACCGGCTCTGCCTGGTTTCAAATTCTGATCCACTTGCAGTCACCATGTGGCCTTGGCCAAGTCTAGGTTGCAGTTTTCTCCTCTGCAAAATGACAAAAAACAAAAACAAAAAACAAACAAACAAAATAAATGTACCTACCTCTCAGATTTATGGTGAGAATTAAATGAGATGATGCATGTGGTGTTAGTTTAGTCCAGAGCCTGGCACGTAGAAAGTGTGCATTAAATTCAAGGTAATGAAAAGTATCAGGACAAGTCAGTATGTGGCCCAGCCCTGCTACCAGTTGCTGGTGACTTTCTATAAATCTCTCAACTTCTCTGCTTCCTTCTTTACAAAATGAAAGGATGGACTCAAAGGTGGGCCCTTCTGCCATAAAGGTCTCTGACATTCTGGAGGGAAAGTCTGAGCCACTCCCTGCTGAAAAGCAGCCACTGCTTTAAAACCCTTCGTAAACTATACCTCCTCTGGGGAGCTCCTGGCACAGGAGGGAAGGCTGCTGAATGACAGAGAGCTTTTCAAGATACTTGGCTGGGGCTGTGCTGACACAGAAGCAACAAAGAGCACAGTGCTGGATCCCAAAGGTAACAGAAGTCCCCTGCCAGTCCCCAGAGGGAAAGCCCTAAACTCACGGATGGGGGCAGGGTTTTTGTAGAATTCTTGAATGTCAAAGCTGGAAAAACTCTTAGGGAGCTTCTAGTTGAGGGACTTTTAAGCCACATTCTACGTGCTTCTGGAGTTCCTCAAACTATTAGTATTCATTTTTGTATACCTCAAGCTATAGCTAAAACTGTGACTAAAGACCAGCAAAGACGTAACATGGGTCATCCATTGAATTTGAACACATCAGAAACCAAAGTCCATTACTGTACGGTGGCAGATTCTGCGACAATCTACCTAAATCTACCCTTTGCTTTTTCCTTTCCTGTGGTAGAGAAGGCACCTGGAGTCCTTGATGATCATTGGGTTCTCACGTATTTCGAGTGCCCCAGACTGCTCTCCACCACACTTCATTTACTTGAAAGAAACAGAAACTTCTAGCTTAATTTAAGCCACTTTTATTTTTGGAGTTTCTACCTATTTCAGCTAAACCTCATCGACACATTTGGGTGCTCAGTGATTAACTCTATAATGCATCAGTGATAGAATATTTTATAGTTTGCTGAATGATCCTAAGGAAAACACCATGTGTAACTTCCACTAAGGTCAAGAAGTAAAATGCAATATTACCTTAAAACATTTTGATTAAAGGCCACTTATCTATTTTATATAGGATGATGCTTAAACCTTTGACAGAGGCTTCCTCTGATCAAAAAATTAGAAAATAACTGAAATAGCCCAACCACTTCATTCTATCGAGGAGAAATGTGAGGCTCAGAGAGGGGAAAGAACTTTCTAATATCAATCAGCAAATCAGTGGCAGAATGAACGAAGACTCAGGTTCTCTCTGACTCTAGCATTTCATTTTCTAGTTTTCTCAACAGGAAGGGACCCTAGATACAAGGTACCAGCCTTACCCCATGACTAAAGGATGGGAAAGACTTGCAAACAGAGCTTTTAGTACAGGGAAATTCATCCTCCACCAATAAGAAACCTCTTTTCACATAGATCGCCTCATAGAAACTTCATGAAGTACAGCGTTAGCATATGGAAGGCTCTGAGAATGCCCACAGTGAAGGGTGTTGCTTGATTTTGATGACCTGGCACTTCCCAATTGTTTTGTCTTTGGTCCTTGTGTTTCACTAACAGCATTCTGCACAGAACAGTGCACAAGTCATGCCACAACCCCTTGGAGGGATCAAGATGCATTAATACACAAGCCTCACATATATAACAGGGAAGAAAATCACTTTTCTGGCCCAGGAAGCCCATTTCTCTGGAAAAGTACTGAATTATCCCGTAATCTGGAAAAATCCATCTCTACTGGCCCCAAGAAGCCATTTCGGAACTGACCTAAACCTGCCCAGCCCCAGGTGGGTTTCCCGGGGGGCGAGCTGGCTGGGCCCCACAGCCTGGCACTGGGCTTGTTGTACCAAGAGGCCTGGCCAGTCGGCAGCCACCCAGTGTGCGTCTGGGCTTGTTTTTCCTTCCTCTCCCTGCTTCTTTTAGAACATAGCTGAATGGGTCCAGTCTCTCAGCTCTGCTCCCGGCCAACACTGGACCCCTCAAAGTCTGGCCAACTCATCTCCCACCCGCCTTGATAAATACCCGCTCCACACTGGGAACCACAGCACAGGGCTGTTTTTCTCCCTCATGCGCTGGGAAGCCTCCCCTTTGCCTGGGCTTCCTTCCCAGGCATTGGCTGCCGATCCATTTTAAACTCATCCTCAGCCCAGTCAGTCAGTCACCTGAAGAAAAAGAGGCTCACAGAAGGCCCAAGATGAAAGAGGCTTTAATCCTGTGGCTTTTGGAGTTTTGTTTTCTAGCAGGAAAACCGTATTTTCAGAACAAATTATTTTTGCACCGTTTCCCAGTTGATAGAATAAATAAGGATGTTTATGGTAGACTTGTTTATTCCAGCAAAAACACTGGAAAGAAACTAAATGTCCAGTGGTAGGGAACAAATTTAGTAAAATTATGGTGAAGTTGTACAATGGAATACTATGCAGCCACCTAAAAGCATGAGGCAATACCCAACAATAATCACAAAAGTCCTAAGTAAATCCTTATTTTCTATCGGTAATATTTGGTTATAATCAGGTTGGCCAGAGAGTTTGGTTAGTTTTTTTCCGTATGACGGCTCTAGTAGTCCTTGTCTTTCACTTCATTTGAAAGTTTTGTTAGATCATTGTCATATTAGCATGCATTTTGGTGAATTTTTGTGCATCCATTTTCATATTGAAGAGGAAGAAGTTATGTAACATTTTCAGCATATTGCACTTTATTATTTCAAGAAAGGTAAAAATTCAAGAAAAGATTTGTGCAGTGTATGGTGCTGTGACTAATCAAACGTGTCAAAAGTGTGGTTTGTGAAGTTTCTTGGTATTATTGACAGTTTGGCCAAATAATTCTTTGCTGTGGGGCTGCCTTATGGAAGATGTTTAACAGTACCCCTGGCCTCTACCCACTAGAAAACCATAGCAGGAAATAGCCAACATACTCAACATATCCAAATCAATGAAGTTATTGGTGAAAATGAAAAATGTATCTTTTATTTTACAGAAAAAAACTAAACAGACTTTTTGGCCAGCTTTATTTTAGGGCAAAGATGAAGATCACGATCCACCTCCCATTCAAACTTGTTTAATGCTTAGGACGTACTTAAGCAGAGTGACCAAACAGCCCAGTTCACCCCGAACTGAGGGTTTTCCAGGACTCAGGATGTTAAGTAACAAGACTCAGAAAATCCCAGGCAAAGGGTGGGTTGGTCACACTGTGCTGAACAGAAATGAAGACTTTATTTTATTCTTTTTCCCCGTTTTTAAAGACTTCATTTTAGAAAGAATAAAATTATTAATGTTAGTCCCCAGTATATTGACAAATAGAATTGAATGAGTATCGATTCTATAAATACAAGGGCAGAACTATGTGGACTGATATGAAACATGAAGCCATCTCAAGACATAGTGATAAGGTGGGAAAGTCAGGGTACAGTATGTGCTAAGCGTCTCTCTCTTGTTTTTCCTAAAGATTGAGCAGGCGAACAGTAGGGGCTTTATCCATGTGACAAAGTAAAGTGTGTGGCTTCTTGTCAATTTGTGTCACCCATCATCAGGAAACAACTGGACTGATTTTCACCAAATTTCAAGGATATGTTTGCGATGGTCTGACTAGCGACATAGGTCGCTTGGCATACGGAAATTTCATTCTGGGGATCCTGGGAGGGTGCTTCAGAAAGTAAACAGTTCTCCAGACAAAGCTGACCCTGGTTAAGCAGGAGAGGCTCACATAATTGCCAATTAGAAAAGACACACAAGATGGGTTCAAGTCCAATGACAGAGGAAACAGAGTGGTTTCCAGTGAATGTCCAAAATACAGGGTCACAAGGTAGACTCTCCCAAAGAAGGCCTTGTGGATGAGGTGAGGTAGATATCCATGTGTGTGAGGAGAGTTAATGATTCTTCTTAGTGGAGCAGTTCTTTCAGGTATTAAAATTCACAGTCACAGACTCTTCCAGATACATATGAAACTGGTAGTAATCAGTGTCTCTGGGAAGAAGGACCGTGGACCTGAAATGAATGGGATATTGACAATATTCTCTGTGTTTATATATCAAGTCTTTTTCTTTTAACTTATGAAATATTTCACGCATGCAAAGTATAGATAATAAGAAAGTTAACGTTGTATCTTTTTGCTGACTTTGACAAATCTTAACATGGGTGACTGTGTTGGAAAAACCTGTCTTTCTCCTTTACTTTCACACAGAACACTTCTGACACTTCTGGTCATCAGAGGTATGGGTTCATTCCCACACCTTTCCATTCTGCAACCCTGGCTGGGTGTCCTAGAATTTAACTCAATTCTAACACTATTTACCTGGAGATGATGCCAGATTCCACAGGTTAAGGCCTCAGTTCCACAAGACTCCCTCTTCTCAAATGCCAGTCACAAGAGGAGGTCCCCAGGTTGCCCACAACTTCTGACTTGACTACAAGGTTTTGCTTTGTATTTGATCATTTTCAGATCAACACATTTTCAGATGTAATAAAGGAAGTAAAAATGATACATTTGAACAGCCAGATGAAGAGAGAGGGTGAAGCCTAGAAGGATCCCAAACACAGGATCTTCTGTCCGGGTAGAGTTGGGGTGCTCCCACTCCCAGTACTTGGGTGTGTTCACCAACCCGGAAGGTCTCCAAGCCCCACCCAGTTCGTTTGGATTTTTCTACACAGACAGTCATTTCATCTGCAAACAAATGCAGTTTTATTTCTTCCTTCCCAATCTGTACACCTTTTCTTTTCTTTTTTGTTTCTTTTCTCTCCTTTTCTTGCCTTATATTAGCCAAGACTTCCAGCACAATGTTGAAAAGCAGTGGCAATATCCTTGTCTTATACCTGATCTTAGCAGGAAGGCTTCAGGTTTCTCACCATTATGTATGATGCTGTTTTTAGTTTTTGTTTTTTGTTTTGTATGTGGGGGCAAAGATAGTCTCTATCAATTGAGAATGTTGCCCTCTATCCCTTAGCATCATTCAACTCGGCCACTGGAGTGCAGAAGCAGCTACAGACAATACATACGTAAGAGATGAAAATGAGTGCATGACATATTTAAAGAAGCAGATTGCAAAACATCAACACTATTAGAATGGTTAATGCTTGTTGGGTCCTCTACAATCCACCCACTGTGCCACATGATTTACATGAATTATCTTATTTATTGCTCAGAGCCCCTCTATGATTTAAAACACAATGATCGCCAAATTACTGATGGGGCAAGAGTGGCCTAGGTGGGTTCAATACCTTGCCAGTACCGTATGAAGCTAGGATTTGAAGCCACATGGTCTAACTCCAGAGTCTGAACTTTGAAACGCTGCACTGCATTACCTAAAAAGGGTCTGGAAGGTTGTACACCAAAAAGTCAGGATGTTCTTTGTCATGCGGAGATTGTAGGGGTATGGAGGCCAGTAGCGGGGGATGTGGGTAGGCTGATATATAAATAAGATTTAAAATTTTTAAATAATTCTTTTGTATCATCAACAGTTGGATACTTCCCTTACTACTATAATAACACCAACAAATGAGGCAGTTCTAACATTCTAGACTCCTTCTAGGCGCCCGCCATCCCTGGGTGTGTTTGGTCTGAGAAGGGGCAGAGGCCTGAGGTGCCGGTGGCGGGGATTGGGGTGGTCTCCCAGCCCTGGAGGGGAACTTGGAGTTCTCAAGGACTCCAGGTTGCTCTTTCCGCCCTTAGCCTTCCTATGATCTCAATGGCTTTTCTGGCCTCTGTAATTACCAGGAACATAGAGGGAATCACAGCTTCTGTTTAGACCGAAATAGGAGTCCGATACCCACAAATGGCGGCCTCCGTGAGGGCTATTTCCAAACTGGACCCTGGGAGGGGCAGTGACCCGCAGGGCGGGGGCCAGGGCTGATGTTGGGTAGGGCCCGACTGACAGGCCTTTCACAAAGTGATAGGATTCACAGACACCGTCTCAAAAATGTGAAACGGTACAGCCCTGACTGAGCTCCAACAACTGGCTGGGTGCTTTACGCGCATTACCTGTGAAATAGGTGCCCTTGAGGAAAAGCAACCCAGGTTCCCACAAGGTTTGAGGACCCCGTGCTCTCTGGTCTCAGTCTGGCTTTCTCATGCTGTGTTGGGCGACCTCAAGAGCTGGCGCAGGGGGACCCAGAACGGCTTGCCCTTTGCTACCTGCTCTCATTTGCTACCTGTTCTCAGCTCCGTTATCAAAAGGGCATCAACAAAGAGCGCAGTGATGGGTGGCTGATGACTCAGGCCCAGTCGCTGAGGAAGGGCTGAGGGAGGGAATGTGGGGCATTCCCCTTAGGGTAGAGCCAAGAGGGGTGGTGGGGAGGGGGCAAGGGAAGCGTGTTTTGCCTCTGAGAAACCAGCATGGGGAAGGGCTACACAGACAGCCTGCGTGTCAGCATGATCCCAGCCCAGTCCAGGGGGACAAGGGTGGGTTCAGCACCAGAACTTCCCCTCACGGGGCTGTCCAGGGCAGAGCAAGCTTCTCGGGTCACGTCCTCTCTGGAGTGGCTCACGGCCCGGGACTTGGGGCCACTGACAGAGGGAGGGGACATGTACACATGGGGCTGGATGACCAGCTAGGGCTTCTTCATTCCTAAGATGCTGTGATGATAGCAACAGTAGCCAGTCACTCCTAATTTACAGATGAGAAAGAAAGACCCCAGACGTTCATCAGCTTGCCATGCTCACGCAGCGGGGTCTCGGCCTGGCAACCTCTGTCTGCAGAGTCTGCACTCTTATCCAGGGTGTAGCTTGCATCTAGCTGTCGGGGGTCTAAGGTTCCAAAAGGGTTAGGATGCCAGGAGCCCAGGATAAAGAGACCAGTGGGAGATAACATCCTACTTTCAGAGCCTTTGATGTTTTCTTTCAAGGTCCCAGTGGGCAGTCATGAGATTTTGCAGACCCTCCCCCTTAGGAAGCAGATAAGGAAACTTGTCTACTTAAACTATGTGGCCACAGCCCCTAACGACATGGAATCTAAAAGTAGCTCTGACGGACACTCCCCAGAAATTACAGGCCTGGGTTTTTAAGAGCCTGGCCCTGATTAAAGGAGAATGCCACAAAGAGGGCCATGTCCTGAGTAACAGCCGCTCACCTCCCACACCATGCTGGGCTCCGGGCTCTGTTTTCACTTTTCATAGTTTCCACGGTGGAAAGGGTCTAGACCTGAATTTTTCAAATTTCAGTTTTCAAACATCAAATTGTATGACCGTGAAGCTTTATGTTCAAACAAAGAACTTTATTTCCGTCCTGGCCGGGTAGCTCAGCTGGTTACAGTGTTGTCCCCATATGTCAAGGTTACAGGTTTAATTGATGCTGGATCAGGGCACATACAAGAATCAACCAATAAGTGCATAAATAAGCGGAACAACAAATGGATGTTTCTGTCTCTGTCTCAATGAATTTTTTTTTTTCAAGAGGTTTATTTATGGAATGCTATCCTCCAGTGTTAGGCACGTGATGGGTCTTATTTAAGTCGTAGAAGTCATCTGGGGTCGGTAGCATTCTGCTCTCCATTTCACAGATGAGGAAACTGAGTTGCACAGAAGAATCTGATTTTTCCAAGGTCGCATTGTTATGAAGGACAGGAGCAGAACTTGAATACAGACCTACTGAAGTCAGAACGTGGCCTAATATTGCTGGGCCAGCCTAGTGTCCCAGGGGGACCAGATAGAACAGAATGAGATTAATGTGAGGGCATCACAGATAATTGTCCCCCAAATGGCAGTTAGTACACATCCATTAAAGAATGCGTGAGTGCCTGTTCTGTGCCCTGAGGGAATAGATGCCTGGCTTGGTCCCTGAAAACAAAAAAAGACGCATGGACCACAAGCGTCACCGCAACACTGAAGCCGGTGGGACAAATGCTGTGAGGGCCAAGAGTTGGGTAAATGACTTCCGGTCGTGGAGCGGGTTCACGGAGGCTGTGCTGTACGGCAGGGAAAGCAATTGTACATGGAAACAAAGCCAAGGTGGGAAGGCGGATGGAGGGAATTATTTCATATCCAGTGGGGCAGCGTGAACAAAGGGAAGGCATCTGGGCAGCAGGAGCAGCTGGGAAAGGACACATAGGAGACACAGCAGGAGCGGCTGGGAAAGGGGCCGGTCAGGTGCTGAGGAAGCACACATCTGCTCCCACTCCCACGCCTGCCGGAGCCCTCGCTGTGCTGTGTGAATTCCTTTGCTCCGTGGACAGCCAGCTGGACCGTGGGCAGGCGTGGCAGCTTCCCCAGCTCCTCCGGGGCCTTAGCTGGAAACTTGGATTCCAGAAGTGGATGGCGAGAAGAGCCAAAGCAAAGGAGCTCCTCCCAGGCTTATTCACCCCAAAAGGCACCAGTGTCTCAACCCTCAGGCATTCCCAATGGGCCAGCCAGCCTCAACCAGGTCTCCGGGGGAAGCTGTGGAAATGGAAAGACTCCTCAAGTTCATACCCCAGGAGCCCACAGAAACAGACTCCTTCAAGGATGGGTAAATCCAAAGGACACTGCCATCTTGTGGCCATCAAACCCGGCTACCATGAAGGCTGGGAAAGTCCCTGCACCCCTGAGGGACCACAAAGGCAGGAAGGCCTGAGACTTGTTCACTAATTTCATCATGGAACCAAAATGATGCTGGTACCCAGTTTAGAGTCAAAACCAAGTAGTATTTCTGGCTGTCATGCTCCCTGAGGTGCGGGTATGGTGTTTGTTCAGATGAGGAAGCTGCCTCTGGAAGATATTGATTAGGTGACTGGTCCAAGGTTGTGACCAAGTACAGAGCCCGGTCTTACCCCAGGGTCCCCAGTCACTGCCCAATAAATGGTTAAGGGTTAAAGCAGTGATTCTCAACATGTGGCCCCCAAGACCTTTCAGAAGGTACACAAGGTAAAAAACTATTTTCATAAGATGCCTTTTCCCTCCTGCAACCACAGTGAAATTTCTTGAATCTGCTTGCTATGCAATGACCTCATCTAGTCCTGATGGCTGATGGGATGCATGTGTGTGTACTCTTGTGTTCCAAAAATTCATGTTTTAATTTCTAATATGGCATGGGCTATATGTAACCAAAGCCCTTTGAAATGCTCAATAATTTTTAAGACTCCATTTACAAATAGGTCTTAGGATGAAAAAGTTTGAGAACTGCTGGTTTAAATACTTTCATATAATTAATTAATTAATTTTCCAAGAGGGGAAGAAGAAGAGAGGGAGGGGGGAGAGGGAGAGAGGGGAGGGGAGGGGGGAGAGAAAGATAAAGAAATATTTTTTAAAGTTACATAAACGGAAACTTTTCCTTTGCTTTGATATAAATGGATCAACTCTGCTGTGAGGTGCTAATTTTTAGGTTTGTTAGAATCCTAACTTTTAGGCTGACTGAAATTGTGATGGACATTTCTGCACATTTTTGGTTAATGAAACACACAAAAATACATCTGTGAACAGTGAGTGTTCAGGGGTTTCTAACTGGCAAGCGCTACTCTAAGTGATTCATCTAATCCCCACAAGTGTCATCTGCAGGAGATGCTATTATCATTTTATCCTGTGGACACCAAGAAGTTAAGGGGCCCAGCTGAGAGGTACTTGGACTTGGACTCTATTCCAGGCAGTCTGTCTTCACTGCCTCTTCCCACTGTTTTGTCTTAAGAATTGACATTCACTTGATAGGACAAAGGGTTTTCCAAAATATGGAGTCTAAGAAAGTAGTGAAAAGAAGTGAGATCACCAATTTGACCCAACACCTTTACTTTATAGATGAGGAAAAGTGAGGCCCAGAGAGGGTAAGTGACTTGCAAAAGATCACACAGCAAATAATCAAAATCCACTGGGCTTCTTACTCCCAGCCAGGAGCTGAGAACTCCAATCCAAGTATGCATGGCCATTATCTCCTTAGCAACGTGTGGACATCACAGCATAGCACGTAAACTAGCGACACCAAGTTGACACAAGAGACAACATTTCTAACAAATGCATTTTGATTTTATTGCAGGGAAGCTAGGGAGGAGGAGGGTAAGTGCGGGGTCTCTGAAGGAACTCCCAGCGTTGAGCAGGGTTGCCAGGTAACTGGTCTGGAAGGCAGGAAGGGGTCAGGGTCCTGGAAGAGATGAGACGTTAGGTGGAACACAGGCGCCACCTGCTGTGCACATGGAAGCATTGCAAAAGCAAGGTTTCACTCTGAAGCAGTTGGGGGTGGGGGGAAGGTGAGCTGGGAAACCCAGGTGCTGGAGAACTAAAAGCCCAGTGTCTAGCCCTGCACACAGCTCCCAAGTCGCTGTTCTGAGCTTGACTGGAACGCATTAACTTGGCTAAGCCAGTCACCAGCGAGGGCCTCTTCTGGGGAACCCACAGAGCTGCTGGGACCCTGCGCCCTGTCCTGTTTCAACTTACACTGGGAAGACAACAAACACAGTCATGAACAAACAAACAAATCTGACAGTAGCCAGATGACTATATATATATGACGTTATAACCAATTCATATTCCAGCTCTTGTTCCCAAATCTGGAGTGTAATCAGTTATTTATTTTTTGCGTGGGGGTGGCTGTCCTAAAACAGACTCAGAGACAGATGAGATGTTGCCTTGGGTGTATAGGCAAAGCCCTTGACCCAGCACATGCATTCCAACCTCGGGGAGCCTTCCCACACTACACGTGGTTGCTGAGATACGTGCAAATAAAATTACACGATGTCTAGAATGTTCTGTGCGGGCCATAGATGAAATGATGGCTGTGACAGGATAGTTGTTGGATTTGTCTATTCCCCTTGTAGATGGGTGAAACTTCCTATGATAAAAATAAAATAAAATAAAAGCTCCTAGAATTATGCAGCCATAGCAAGGAATGATGTGCTATCCCATGCTACCACTTAGATGAATCTGAAAAACATGATGCTTAGTGTAAGAAGCCAGACACAAAAAGTCTCCGACTGTATGATTCGTCTTCTAGAAAATGTCCAGAGTAAGTGAATCCAAAGAGGCAGGGAGTAGATTAGGGGGTGGGGGTGGATTGCTTAATGGGCACAGGGCATGTTTCTGGGGTGATGAAACTTCTGAAACTAGGGGGAGGTGGGAACTGTACAGCACTGTGAGGGCACTGAGTGGCCATGAATGGTACACTGGACAGTGGTTCATTGCAGGTTATGTGAATTTCACCTCAATTTTAAAAATCACTAGGAGAAAAACATTCAGCTGAGTTTGGTTGACAGCCAGCAGGCATTACATTTTTAGTAAAACAAAGTTCACACGCTTAGGCCAGGAGATTCCAATTCATCGTCTGCACTGGGGCTCCCCGAGTGTGGAACCAGCCCAGAGAGGTTTTTGTCTTCCCTCCGCCCATCCCTTCCTATCAACCCCAAAACCCTAGGGGGGTGGGAATAACAATGAGCATGGGCCTGCCACACTCGGAGCCATTTGTCTCTCTGACATAGCCCTTCCTTTTCAGAGGGATTCCACAGTTACCCCCGCCAGGCAGGAAAGTGGGGGAAACAGCAGACCCCATTTTCACAGATGGGAAGACTGAGTCTCGGGCATGAAGTGAGGGCAGGCTGGAATTCCGATTATTCATCCTATGCTCATCCTGACCATGAGTTGTAACCATGGGTGGAAAGGGCGTGAGGAAAACAGACACATCTGGCACCTCGTGATTTGCATGTGAGGTCGCTATACATCCAGGACACCGCCCTGGCTCAGGCTCCAAGGGAACCTGTAGGAAGGGGCTCAACTCCCAGGGGACTGACATGGCCCACCAGTCGGCTATAGCCGGCTGCCCCTGTCTGGGGACCTCTCCAAGGGCCATGGGGGGACAATGCCACCAGTCGTCACAGAGCACCCTGCCTCTGCTACTCCCCTGTGTGGGGCGTTAGTCGCACCCCTTTCCCTCTCCGGTTTCATTTTCCTTGGTCACAGTGAGAGCACAGGGATGTAGCAGTAACTGCAATTCATGTATCAAGTGCACTGCACAGGTAGTGACAGCAAGGAGGGTGGCGCTGGGAAGGGTTCTGGGCTCACAGGGAATATGGGTGGATGACTAAGGTCTGCCCTGGAGCCCTAGTGAAGAGTGCAAGCACAGGGCCACTTATTTGCCCCCTGGATCACATAAAATTAGTGTAAATATCCAGCTTAGACATGCAATTGTTTTGTGCCAGTCTGAATTAATTAACGTACCTGGTCGGTGCCCAAGAGCATGAATCTTAGGACACAGGTGTTATCTCTGACAGGACAGTCAACTTATCAAAGCAAAAGATGCACTGTTCAGGGTCATATGCTCCAGACTTCAATTTGGCTGATCTCAAAATGCACCCACAGTATAAAAAGGGTCCTGGGAGACATTACACAGTGCAATCTCTACTCTCAGAGGGCTATAAAGAGTCCCTGGACATGTGAGTTGCATTAGCTAATCAACCATTTGTTGGAGTACTGGGGCCTCACCCACCTACCCACTTTGGTCCCTGCTGCGGGCCAGGAGTCCAGGCCCTGCTATTGGCCGCCAATGTAGGTAACGGTCTTCCCTGTTTTCCTTAGGGTCTCCAGCAGAGCGTCCACACTGTGCTCAGAGTCGATGCAAACCTTCTTGTTGGGCAGGTCGATCTCAAACTGAACTCCTGCAGGAAGAGGAGGTGGAGTGGGGTGGGCAGCAGGAAGCAGAGAGCCTCATGGTCAGAGTGCAGTCTCTGAAATTCTTTTTTTTTAAAGCTAATCTTTTTTTAAAAAAAATATTTTATTTATTATTTTTAGAGAGAGGGGAAGGGAGAAAGACATCAATGTATGGTTGCCTTTCACCTGCCTCCAGCTACGGACCTGGCTGGAGACCTGGCTTGCAACCTGGTTATGTGCCCTGGCTGAGAATCGAACCAGTGACCTTTGGGTTCGCAGATCAGCACCTTATCCACTGTGCCACCAGCCAGGGCTCTGAAATTCTTATTCACAACTGCTCCTCTGCTTTCTTCTAGACCAGGAGTTGTTCCTCCAGACCAGGGATTAGGGGACTTTCCCTGGAAGGCTGTAGTGTGAGGATCCCTGCCTTAGACTTGCAAAAGTGATAAAGACAAACCATTGGGAAAAAAGGGCAAACATTTCTGATACAATGGAAAGTGTAAAGCCCCTAATCCTTCACCCTATAGAGATCACTACAGATAGTGTGGTATCTATCCAGTCTTTTTTCCCAAGAGACAAGTGGGAAATAACTCTGCCAAATGGCATCGTACCATAGAAACAGGTCCTGCTATATTTTACTTTCCAATGTCCAGGGTATCTTGCCATTTGAGCACACACAGACTTATTTCATTCTTTTTTTAAACAGCAACACCATGACCATCATGTGGGTGTACCATGCATCTACTCAATCCCCTGCCTAAGGACACTGAGACTACTTCCCATTTCTCATTCTTTCCATGATGACATAGTAAATGTACCTGAACACATCTTATAAACCTGTGAAAATCTTTCTGTACCATGAATCACAGAATGGAAATTGTGGGGCAACTGGCACCTTTTCAATGTTAACTGATACTGCAAAGCTGCCCCCTTCAAGGGCTGTGCCCATTTGAAGCCCCCAGCGGCACATGCGGGTATGCTGAATGTGTCTTAGCAAGACAACAGAATGCAGAGGGAGGCCCTTAATAGCTTCCAGATGTGGCATCACCACTGCCTTGCTGGGTCTTGCCCATTATAGGCCTCAGTGCCCCCATCTATACTGAAGGAGTTGGGGTTGGCCAGCTCCTATGGTCCTTCCAAGTTCAAGTATGTCATTCTTCTGTGATTCCTCAGGCCCAGGACTGCTCATCTAGGGCCCCAACCAACTCGAAACCCTTCTGACCTATCCCAAGTGGGGAGGTAGTGAAAGGTGAGGCGAAACCTGCCCACGTTCAGAGCAGATCCTCATGTATCAGTCAAGGGGGCTTTCAAAGTCACATGGCACAGGTTTAGCCATAATGCCTCAGTTTGTACCTGATGGCTACCTGGGGTGGGTGGGTGTTCCAGTGCATCCACAGCGCACTCGGGGTTTTCCTCTTTGATTCAGAAGTGTCTCCCTCCTCTCATATAATTGAGCAGAAGGAGCTCTGGAACCATCCAACACAGCGGATTTCAAATTGTGTTCCTTGCAGCCCAGGTTGCTCGAGCTGTCAAAAAGCAGTCCCCACCCCTCATTCATCCAGACTGCGCCACTCTGTACGCGAGGGGCTTCTGAGCAGAAGTTCACTCCAAGTGTCCGTGGTAAAGCAGATGCAGGCCGACATTCTTATATGACGGCTGGGGAAACTCAGGCCGGCAGGGCAAGAGGCACTCACATGACAAGTCAGCAGCCAGGCTCTTTCCGCAACATCCTCATTCCTCAGGTGGACTGTGCACTCAGAAAACTGCTTTAAATGCTAACGAAATCACACCTAATGGACGCCCTTCAGTGTTATTATCATACAGTGTTTAAAAATAAAAATCTCCTCCTGGTGTGGCTCAGTGGACTGAGCGCTGACCTGCGAACTGAAAGGTCACCAGCCTGGTCAGGGCACCTGGGTTTCGGGTCAGGTCTCAGTGGGGGGCACGTGAGAGGCAAATGATGGATGTATCTCTTGCACATCAGGATTCCTCTCCCTTTCTCCCTCCCTCCCTGTCTCTCTGAAAATAAATTAAAAAAAAAAAAGAAAGAAAGAAAGAAAGAAAGAAAATCTGAGAAGACTGACTGCCCCAGCACAACCAAAATTCTGATCACAGCTCAGCCATTTCGTCATGGAGTCCCAGAACCAGACCTTAGCCCTCTCTGGGCTTCAATTTTCCCAGCTGAGAGTCGAGGGGGCTAGATGAGAATAATTGTTTTCTAAATATGTCCCAAAGAGGTGCTTTAGGAGTTCTCCACATGACTGATTCAAATTGTTATAGTTTACAAAATCTTAATAGAAAATGACATATAACAAAGTAGAAGTGTGTCATATAACAAGTTATTCCATTGGAGATCACCAACATTCTAACTAGTACCAAAAGGACTCTAGAACTAGATTGCAAAGCAGAATCCCAGCTCTGCCACTCACTGGCTGTGTGATCCCAGTCAAGTTACTTAACCTCTCTGAACTTCAGTTTCCTCCCCCGACAATGGAGATAGTCAAAGGAGCTACCTAAATGGTTGTGAGCATTCAAAGAAAGCCACCAACAGAGTACTTGGCACATGCTAAGTACTCAATACATCTTCGCTTTACTGTTATTATCAGCTTAAACTCAAGCTTCTGCTGCTCCATGTCTGCATGCGTTTAACATGACATAAAGTTTAATGGTCTCTCCCTCCCCACCCCCAACCGGGGGCCTCTCACTTACCTCCTAGCTTGTTGAGGACCCGAGTGACTGCCTTAGAGCAGCCTTCACAAGTCATGTCTACAGAGAACTCGTGCTTCTGGAACAAACAAAGGGGAGTGTGAGCCAAGTCCTGTAGAGAGACCCACATACCAACCACATCCGCACGTAGCCCACTCAAGGGCCAAGACAAGGGGCAGGGACCTGGCTGCTGTCGGACTCACAAGTAGCCTGTTTCTGGGCCCCACTCTTCATCGGCAAAGTGGAGGAACCAAGGATTTCTCGCAGGCTATAGTATTAAGACAATCCCTCTAACTCCTTTAATAGTGTCTGGCATGCAATGAGTTGGATCAGCTGGAAAGCTAGCATACAACCTTGGTTTCTAATCTCACCTTCAAAATCTTGATTCTTAGGCCATGGGGCTATCTCAGCACCAGCAACTCTGACCAGGGTGGATGACCATCCTCTGAGCCATGTTGATCTGGTGGTCTTATTTAAGCACCAGATTACTTTTTGTATTAGAATCACTGGGGAGCTGGCAAAAACTAGAGGTTCTGATCAGGAAGTGTGGGCTGGGACGTCTACAATGGGTAGGAAGCCTCCCTGGGGATTCTGATATATAATGACCACTGTTCTCATCCAAATGCCTTATTCCCAGAGGCAGCACCTAAATCCTGGATTTGCATGCACTCCTGGGGAGTTGGAGGGCAGATCAAAAGGGAACTCAGGTTCCTGGATGCTTCATGCAGGCTTGACATCCTATAGTCTTTATGATTCTAACACACTGAACTCCCAGAAGACAGAGGCTTTGTTCAGTTCACTGCTGCACCCCAAACCAGCACACCCCAGTTATTGTGAGTTTGATTCCAGTCCACTGCAGTATAGGGGGCATTGCAAAAAAGCAAGTTGTCATCTTTTTGCTGGTGGAGGGTTTTGCTTAAAAAAAAAACAATCATACATTTGTAAAGCAAATAAAGCTAACTGCAAATAAAACCAGGTACATCGTTGTGAAGCCTGAAGTAGTTACCATTTGGCCCTTTAAGAAAAAGTTTGCTGATTCCTGCTCTAGAACAAACAACAGACACTCAAGATTTGTCAATAGTTCGCACTTGGATACCTGTCCTAAGCTTTAAAGGGTTTTTACAAGATTGATGTTAGACCTAAATCTACTGTGCGCCTACTGTATACCAAATGCCCTTTATCTGGTATCTGAGTTAATGCTCACCCAGCCTGGAATGGGAGCTTGTCACCTTCTTTCACTCAGGGGTTAAACTGCCAGTAGTCATGTGGTGAGTATGCGCTGGGGCTGGGATGTGAACCCAGGCTTTCCTGGCTCCAGGGACATCCTGCTGGTTCTGGACCAGCAAATAGCACTGCCCTGTGCCACCCCCACAACCCTCTTAGCAAGACCTCCGAGAGTGGGAACACCTTGTGAAGCAGCATGAGCTTTTGCTGCCCAAGGACCTAGAGTCAACAGATGTCCAAGCTTTCTGCTCTGCAGACTCCAGGCGGCAGGTGTCCTCTCATCCTCCACTGTCAGAGGTCGGAAGCCAGGAAGCGGCTTTTGGTGGCAAACATTACAATTCAGTGCTTCTCCTCCTCCACGTCTGAGTTGCAAAAGTAGATTTGAGGGTGGTGGAAAATCTACTGAACAGAGTAAGACATTCTTCACAGAGAATCCCAAGACTGGCCCACCAATGAATGCCTGACCTTGTGGCGTTCCAGCCCCTCAGAATTTCTGCTGTCACCTCTAAAAATGGGTTCTTTGAAGTTGATGAAAAAGTCCAATAAGTTGTACAGTTCTTTCATAGAATCTGAGAATTGGAAAGGTGGGAATGGAGTGGGGTCTCATTTGTCCAGTTACTTTCAGAGAAGGAATCCTTTCTTAATGTCCAGAACATGTGGTCTTTGAACACCCTGAAAATTGGGAGTTTACTACAAATATTTGAGTGCCTCCTCTGTGCCAGGCATTATTCTAAGCATCTTCTGTGAATCACATTGTTTAATCCTCACAATACTCCCAGGAGTCAGTCATTATTATTATCCCTTCTTGACAAATGAGGAAGGTGAGTGACCAGAGGCTAGGTCACTCAATGTGACACAGCTAGTGAGTGGCAGGGCCTAGTCCAGAATAGTCTCCAGAACCTAAACGCTGAACCACTGTCATTCTGTTAAAAGGGGTTTCAAATCTGCCTGCCTGTAGTTCTGCCCTGCATGGCCTAGGCCTACAGGGAAGTTACCGTTCATTTCTTGTGGACTAGATATGTCAGTGGCTGTGCCGAATATTTCACTGGCATTTTCCCAGCTAATACTAACAATAGTCCCATGAGGTCAGTTTTTATCCCCACTTTACAGATGAGAAGTAAAGCAGCTGCATCAAGGTCATCTGGTTGGCAAACAGGAACACAGATTTTCAGAATGCCAAGCAATGGAGAAACCTCTCAGCAGACAGTCTTTTCCTTTCGGTTTTGTTTTGTTTTGTTTTAAAGATTTTATTTATTATTTTTAGAGAGAAGGGCAGGGAGAGAGGCAGAGAGGGAGTGAGACATCAATGTATGGTTGCCTTCACCTGCCTTTAGCCACAGATCTGGCTGGAGACCTGGCTTGCAACCTGGTTATGTGCTCTGGCTGAAATCAAACCAGCGACGTTTGGTTTCGCAGGCAGGCGCCTTATCCACTGTGCCACCAGCCAGGGCCTCCTTTCAGTTTTGATGGCAGGGCCTCCTTCCTTGAACTGTCCATGTCGTGATACGGTGCCAAGTGCTCTCTTCATATCAGTCACCCCCTCTGACGGGTCTTTTGTTTATCCAGACCCCCAGAAGTGAGAGGAAAGTGATCCTCAAGCTGGCCTTCCTCCACTGTCACTCTTCCACCAAAACCTGGTGGCCCCCACTCTCTCAGTCCTAGGGTGATTAATGCTGTCCTCTAACACTGCCTTAGGCAGACTTTTTGCTCAACTGGGAGGACCAGTTCTGTCAGGTTCTAAGTCCATACTTGGTGTTGTCTGAGGATTTGTCGCAAGGCACCTGGTAAGACCCAGGAGAAATGTGTGAGAGGCTAGTTAGCGGCTCAGTCTAGGCTTCTGGCTCATCCAACAGCTTCCCCAAAGCTTGGCTGCTTAGACACTGGGCGTCTGTGAGACACCTCTGACAACTGGGAGCAAAGCAGCGACCCAGGCATCCTGGGAAAAAGGGCTGACCACCACCTGGCCCAGCCAGGATCTCTAGGATGCAGTTGTGATGGAAGCTTCCTCCCAAGCCGATGGGACTACTACTTTCCTATCTACTTTCATTCGCACTTACCCTGTGGCCAGGCCAGGAGAGACTGGGAGTCTGAGGATAAGGGACTAATCCTGGCTCTACCCTCCTCTCAACACGATTTTGAGTAAGTTAAGGACTTTTTTGGTTTGGTTTTGTTTTTGGAAAAGGCTTTTCTTTCTTTTTCTTTTTCAAATTACGAGAGAAACTTTATTTACAAAGTTACAGAGGTGAGCCGCTGGGCTTCTGAAACAAGTTACAGAAGCAAAGGAAGGGCCCTAGGAGTTTAGGAGAAAGATAAAGGCCACCCTGGGGTGGGGTGGGGTGGTAAGAGTTAGGGAAAGGCGGGGGTGTGCCCCCCACAGGGAAAGTGCGCCAAAAGGCCCGAATTTCCTATCTACAAAAGGAGGCCAAGAGCGACCAGACGTTTGCGATATGAATGAGTGAGCTGCAAAGGTCAAGGAAGACCTGCACATTCCTCCCCAAACTCTGCCATTGAGCAACAGGAGACTTCGGGCAGGTCCCAGAACCTTTCTGGGGCTCCTGGGTTCAGGTTCAGAAAGGGACCGGTGAAAGCCTTGTCTCCATTCAGTGTCGCCCAGCACTGCCCTGAAAGTCGGCAGCGTGGACAGGAGAAGGGAACACGGACCTCTGAAAACCCACCCCGTCCGCCAGGCCATAGCCACCCGTGCCCCTGCCCCTCTCTGGAAGCCACCTCCCCGACAGCGCCCAGCCGCAAGGGGCAGGGACCAGAGGTCCTGGTTCCCACTCGCCACCCGTGTGATCGCGGGCTCCTCCCGGCCCTGCTCTGGGTTTCGGTTTCCCCGTCTATGCAGCGAAGGACTGGGCTTGTTATTGCTGGAGGCCTTGCAGTTCCTATGTTCTGAAGCCTGACTCCTACCTAAACCCCCCTACGCATCGGTCTCTCCGGAGCACCGCAGAAGCAGGGGATGGGGCGGAGGGCGCTGAAAAGGGGCAATAGCCGCGGGTGCTGCCTGGGCCCTGGAAGGGCGACATCTGGTCAAGCAATGGCGCCGCCAGGGCTCAAGCTGGTGGGGCGCAGGCCTGTGCGGAGCAGAGGCCGGGCGGCCACTTACCGGCATGACTGTAGGGACGGTGAGCGGCGACAGCAACGCTTCTCCAGCTTGTGAGCCCGGGCGCGGCTGCGCTTCCGGGCCTGCGCGTCCAGGGCAGCCGCGGAGCCCAGGCCCCGCCCCCGCCCTTCAGTGAGGCCCCGCCCCTCCCCGCCCCGGCCTTTGGTGAGGCCCCGCCCCCCGGCCATCAGCGAGGCCCCACCCCCTGCCCGAAAACCCAGGCTTCTGAGTTGAGTGAGGCATTGCAACCTGCTAGTCTGGCCTCTACCTCCTGCCGGCCCTTCAGGTCCATATTAAGGGCTTTGGGAATGCAAGGGCCACTGGGTGAACAGGACAGACCCCGTCCCTCCGTTTAAGGACAATTTCATGTTTCACTTAGTCACTTGAGTCCTAGCCTTGAGCCAGAACTGTCTTAGGCGCTCGAGATGCAGTAGTGGAAAAGACATAGCCCAGGCGGGAGCCAAGGAAGCCTGGCGTGATGTTGCAGTGTTAAAGGAAATGTGTCATGGGAGCAGAAGAAGGATCTCTAACTCAGACCGTAGTGTATGTATGTGCTGTGGGAGAGGCCAGGGGGCAGGCGGTTCTTGAAGAGAGGAAGCTTTGGCGGGAGGTAATAAGAGTTAAGGAGAAGAGTATGGGAAGCTACTTTCCTTTCTTCCAAGTTTCTGTCTGCTAGTCTAAAATCAAATTGTCATCACACAGATTAATGAGAGAAAACAACCCAATTTAATAACATACCAGTATATGGGAACCCCACATACATGAACCAGAGACCCCATACATGAAAGGTTCTTAGGTAGAAAGGGGAAATAAATATATGACATTGTGACCTAAGGATGAGGTCAGGTGCTTGGGGCTTCAGAGGGAAGGAAGGGCATTCTCAGAATAAGAAGAGCAGATGTTCAGTAATTAGAAGTTTGCTTTGACATAGGTCATAGCAAGTCCCCTAATTTAAATTCTTCTAGTAGTTGGGGGAGGGGCACTCAAAAGTTTCTCTTGAGTGCAATGGAGCTTAAGTGCCTTTAGTTCAAAATAATCCACAAGGCTTATCTTGGGGTGACTGGTTCTGAACCCCTACATAATGAAGGAAGATGAGCAACTTGGGAAGGAGGAAGGCAGATGGAATAGCAAGTATAAAGGTTGGAAGACAAGCATGAGCATGGCTTAAGAGGTAGAGACATTCAGACTGAGAGGCAGGCACAGAAAGAGATAGGAAAATGAAGCAACAAAGATGTTGAGCCCCACAGCCATGGGTGAAGACAGATGGAGGCAGAGATGGTCTAGGACATGTCCAGAGAAATGGGCATGCCAGCCTTTGAAACTTCAGCCACATACCTCTCTACACACACACAGCACCGGGGTGGTTCTGTCCTTGGACTACCCAAGGATTCTGCTAAAGGGGTTCAGTCTAAGTAGTTCCATCAACAGAGTGCTTGGAGAGCTAACTAAATACTAAGATTCCTAGGCCTCAGGCTGGACACATTGCTCCTTAATTTTAAGGTATACTTTTGGTTCTCCTCCTCCTCCTGGTTTAGGGAAACACTGGCTGAGGAAAACCAGTGTAAATACATGAAACACTTTATTGTCTCTTGGTTCTAATTCATCCTTTTTGCCTGCTCTGTGAAAATGGATCTGGACCCTTTAAATATTTTCCCCTCTGCCCACTGGCAGGATGCTAAGCCTCCTCGGTAAAGGTTCTATAGGGATACTGGAAAGGGAAAGGCTTTTCCATCTTGTTTCCATTGTGCTAACTCACTAGGCCCTCGCGGTATATGGAGTTGCTCCGTGCCCAGCTTCCGAGGATGGCTTCTCCAGTCCAGGGTCCTGCCGTATATGGGGCCAAAAGCACCTAGTGGCTTGCAGCCCCCTCACCGCCCCGAACCCCCCTCTTTTGTACGCATTCATAGCTAGTGCCCCCAGTGAGATGCCTTTTTCTGTGAATAGCTTTTTTCAGCATCCTGGCAGGTGGTTTTCTAGCTAAGAGGGTGGGTTGCTAGCAAGTTCCATTAGCAGGGTATTCAGTGGACCAAGCCTGGATTTCAGCCTAGGGGCAGTGGTGGGGTGGGGTTGGGGGATTCTTTTCAGGCACTCTTATCTTTCTATCTTGGCTACATAATGCTGTATCATTCTGTTGTTCATGGTTTATTTAACTAGCCCCTATGGCAGAAACCATTGGTTGGCTAATCCAACACTCATTCCCAATCTTTTTACTTTTGCTGCTATAGAGGCTGGATCCCTAAATACTTGCTTTCCCATCTCCCCTTGCAGCTAGATGATATATGGCTCTGGATGGTGAGTCCTAAGCAGAAGTCTGCTATGGGGCCATTGGGAAAGTTCTGGTTTGTCTTAAAAAGGGAATAGATACCATTCCTTTCCCCTTCCTGCCTAGAACACTGGTGTTATATCTAGAGCGAAACTTCACTGTCTTGCAACTGTGAGGGACTTGCCAAGCGGATTAGAATCCGGTTCTGACAATACCAACCACAGCTTGCCTCCAGACTTATTACGCAAGAAATGTAAGCCTCTCCTCACTTCGGATACTGCTCCTCAAACTTCCTGTTACTTGTTGCTGACACATTCTTGATATAGTCCCCCACAGATGGACAAAGAGGTTGCTTCCAATCTTTTCTTTTTTAAAGATTTTTTATTTATTATTTTTAGAGAGAGGGGAAGGGAGAGAGGCAGAGAGGGAGAGAGACATCAATGCGTGGTTGCCTTTCACCTGCCCCCAGCCATGGACCTGGGCCAGAGACTTGGCCCGAAACCTGGTCATGGGGACTGGTTGGGAACCAAACCAGTGACCCCTGGGTTCACAGGCTGGTGCCTAATCCACTGTGCCAACAGCCAGGGTTGCTTCCAATCTTTTCATGCTGCTGATGATATGACAAGTTATATACTTACATCTTTGCTTACAATTTTGTGTAGAATAAATTCCTAGATGGGGAATCACTATTCATTCTCGATTTTGATATAGCCAGATTGCCTACGTTGTATCAACTGCATTTTTGTATCTTCATATCTATATGTGTTACCCTCACCCATTCGAACTTTATAGGTGATTTTGAAATTTCCCTTTTTCTGCTTTTATTTGCCATATTTTCTATAATAATATAAGAAAATATGTGTGTGTGTGTGTGTGGTGGGGGGGCAGGGTGTGTGTGTGGTGGGGGGGCAGGAAGAGTTCAGGAGTTCTGAGTTCCAGACTGCCAGCTGTCTCATTATTGGCCTTGTAAACTTGGGTCAGCCATGTCTTCACCAAGACAGTGGCCTGGGACCTGGGAGATGGGCCCTTTTGGCTGATAGTGTTGCTGTAAGGATAGGAATGTATAGACTGTAATCACATGTAGGTGGTGTGTTTGCTGACAGTGGCTGATACCTTCTTTCTGATTGGTACGGCTCAGTGGATTGGGCATGACTAGCAAACTGAAAGGTCACCGGTTTGATTCCAGGTCAGGGCACATACTTGGGTTGTGGGCCAGATCCCAGGAGGGGAGTGAGCTAGAAGCAAACTGAATGATGCTTCTCTCCCTCTCTTTCTCTCTCTCTTCCCTTCTTTCTAAAAATAAATACATAAACACATAATATTTTTAAAAGTTTATCTGATGGGAGTCAGAACCTCATCGATCTGAGGGTTTAATACTTAAGGGAGTAGTCATGCAAGGGAGTGTATGGGAGATGTGGGAGGCTATTCCCTAGCCCCTCTTGTTTGTCGTCTAAGGGTTACCACAGGACTAGTGACATGCCAGAGGAGGAAAGGTCAGAGGAGGATCCACCCACATAACCAGCAGTATGAAAGGTCAGGGGGTCTAAACCTCATGACCAGTGATATACTAGGGGGTAAAGTTCTACCCTACAATTGTCCGTTGTGAGGCACCCGGGGCTTTCCGCCCTGGTGACTGACCTGTACCCAGCCTATGGTTCCTGCTCTGCTCGTGGCTGTCTATGTGCCTGCTATATGAATATCACTGTTAAAAATCTGTACTTAACATTGAATTTTGTTTGAAAAATCATACACTATCAAAAAGAACAGCTTTTTGATATGTTGGCCCAAGTTCAGCTTCCTGTTAGCAATCATTAACAGTTTCTTGGGATTCCTTCCAGATACAACCAGTGGATGTACACCAAAACCAAACAGGAATGTGTACAGATAACTATAGCAATACAATGTATCTTAATAAAAATAATTGCCCCAAGGTTTCCTTCTCCACCTTCCGCCTCTTTTCAATCTTCCTAGCATTCTGCACTTTGCTTTCTTCATTTATTGATATTTCTTGGAGATTGCTCCATAGCTGTACACATAGATCTGCCTCATTTCTTCTATGGTTGCATTGACAGTCCACTGTAAGTGCACATAGTATTGTGTCTGACCAGTCCCATATTGTTTTCTGTCTCTTTTACAACGGTGCTGCAATGAATATTATACTAGATCTTTCATCACAGGTGGAGAGTGTGACAGGTGAAGTTATACACAGGCACATACCTGTACTTTTAATTACTCTTTGTGAATGATTAGCTACGTTTGCGAAACTGATCCAGGTTACATCCTGAGAATCATTCCTTTCTATGTATTTCCCACTAACCTCCCACTGCCCCCGACAAAACTGTATTTTCTGGGGTTTTACCCATGTTGTCTTCCCACTCTGATTCTCAGAATTTGAGGAGAATTGGCAGAAAGAGAAGGGTGAAGTAGTGTACTGGAGGGGTTTGCAGATTTTTCATGGCAGAGAGAAGACCAGGAGGTGGCTGGGTGGGACTGTCCCTTAGATGACTAAGGTGACTAGGCCAGGGTTTCTCTGACATTTTGGCCGGATAATCTTTTGTTATGGGGGGCTCTCCTGTACATCCCTGGCCTCTGCCCACTTAAGCTATTGGCCCCTCTCCCTAGTTATGTCAAGGCCATACACCTCTTAGGGGCAAAATCTCCCCTGCCTCTCCCACTTTGAGAGCCAGTGCTCCAGACAATTCATTGTTGGTCAATTCCTCATCGAACACATTACCAAGTATCCAGCATCTGGGTTCTGAGGGGTTATGGTGTGAATAGGGAAACTACCACAGGAACGTGTCAGCTTGCTCTTCCCTATGAAAGACAGCAACAGCCTTCTGAGGTCTTGTCCACATTCTCCCTCTAGTAATCTATTCCTTCCTTCCTTCCTTCCTTCACATAGTACACAAATACAGCCTCACTGTACAACTCTCAAATAATACATTATCTTCATCGCTTCCAACCAATGAGCTTCCCTGGAGGAAATGACTATTGTTTTAATTTTTTAAAAAGGTTTTATTTATTTCTAGAGAGAGGGAGAAAAACATTGATGGGCTGCCTCTCAAGGGCCCCCAACTGGGAACCTGGCCTGCAACCCAGGCATGTTCCCTGACTGGGAATTGAACCTGGAACCTTTAGGTTTGTAGGCCGGTGCTCAACTCACTGAGCCACACCAGCCAGTGCTACTTTAAATTTAGAACCCTTCCCTGTGCACTTAGATGCCTATTTTAACATAGAAATCAGGAGGGTTTTTTTTTTTTTTTTTTTTTTTTGGTCATGTTTTTAACGTAAGAATTCATTGTTTTGTTTAACTTGATTTTTTAAAATTGAAAATCCAATTAACAATTAGAGACTGATCCATATTTGTACAATTCTTTTAAATAAAGTGCTGCATAGTATTCATATTATGTGTATATCAACAGTTAATAGTTTGCAAACTGATGAGCAATTACTCTTTCAGTTTAAATAGTCTAACAAGCTGACAATACTGTAATGTCCATATACCTCTTTGTAAAAAAAAAAAAAAAAAAAGTGGGTATCAACCAAGAAGTGGGATATACGCGGTTTAACTGCCAGATAGCTTTACAAAAAGAGCTGTAACCACTTAAAACTCCCTTGAAATAAAATTAAGAATAGCTTTGACCTCTATCACAGGCTTTTTGGATTAAATGACCAATCTGTGGATTTAAAGTTTCGCCAATTTACTCTCATTAGCCCTTCAATTTGGAGAGTCTCATCTTGTAAACTGAAATATTTTAGTCTCACTTAAAGAAATCTTCCAGGAGCTCTCCTCTGCTCTCAGAATCCAATGAAAAGGACGGGAGGTTCCTTATTCCAGAAAACCTTCAGCAGCTTCTCTTCTCTGGGCTGAGTTCCCTCTGTTGTCTTCAGAGCCTCGAAATACCTGTTCCCCCGTTTGGAGAGCTTCCGGCCAAGGGCGACACTCTGGTCTGTTGAATGAGTGATAGCGAGCAGGGACAGCGTCTTGATCACCCCCGATTCCACCCCTTGGAGCTCAATTAATGATGAAAGGGCAAGGTCGCTGCCGGCGCGAGGCCTGGTGCTGACGGTAGGGGCGGTGCAGGGGGCGCTCTCACTTGGCTCCCGGGGCCAGGCCTGCGCTGGGAGACGACCAGGCACTCGCCCGGATGCCACCAAACAGCTGCCCGCTCCCTTCTCTCGCAACGGAGACGCTCCCCGTGCTTCATTTCCAAATTTCTCTGCAAAACTTAACCGGAGCTCCCCACCCCATACCCCTGGGTCGCGTGCCTGGAGTGAGAACCGACCCCAGGTGTGTCTTTGTATTTCCATAGAAAATGCTGTTGGTCACCAATAGAGGGCCCAGAAGTTCACTTAGAGATGTGGACTGGACCCGGCTGGAGCGCCACTTGGCCGACGAACTGTTTCGGGAGATCTTCGGGATGTCCATGTAGGAGTTTGACAAGTGACCTGCAGACATAAACCCCTACGCCCACAGCAATTAGAAACCTGAATGACAATGGTGGTGACGTAAAGGACGTTCGCGGCCCAAGCAGATCAGAGAATTTACACACTATCGTTCCTCGGCAACAACAAAAAGGAAAAACCTCAGGGAACACCCACGAGCCGACCTTCGGGCTGACCTGCAGCGGCTCTTGCCACGAACAGCAGGGCAGAAAATTGTGTTCGCCAACTCAGCAGTTTTCACGTGTGGCTTTTTACGAGCGCTTAGGTACACGACGGGAGTTATCACCTCCTTTGACTTTCCTTGAATAGTTGTCCAACGATAGTGCTGACTAATGGTGAGAGCCAGCAAGTGCCCTTAGGCATGGAAATAACTTGTTATAAGAAGGAACAAACAAACGACGGGAAACTTTACCACTAGGTTACCCTGGTACCAATATGCGGAAAAGGAGGGAGAGGGGCCAAAGGGGTCAGAGCCAAGTGAGGAAAAGAAAGGAAAAAGAACACAGCCCTGAACTGGAGAGGCTCAGAACCTCCCCAGAAGCACGGCGGCCCTGGGGCTCAGTCTCCTTGGTGCAGTCCAACCCCCACGTCAATCAGCTCTTTCCGCGTTGCGATTGGCGGAGGGCTTCCCTGGCCTCCCTGGTTCCCACCTCCTGGTTGCTTGGGGTTTACTTCCCCAAAGTACAAGGGCCCCACCTTGTGGAGCAACCGCTCCTGCATTGGAAAACGGATCTCCGCCCAGGGGAAGACGTTTTAACGAATGGGAGCAGCTCCACGCATTTATTGGCTATCATTGATATCGGTCAAAGAACTTCCCACCCTACCGCCCACCTTACTGTTAAGTAATTGGTCTCTCTCTGTGCCAATCCGTTACTAAGGAAACGAGATCTTCACAGTTTCATAGGCATGAGTCAAAGCCAATCAAGAGTCACGCCTTCATCCTGAGTCAGTACCCAATTGCTGCCCGAGGAGCCCAGAGGACGCAGTAGGGATTGGTCATCAGCCTCCTCGACCTGGCCGCAACAAGTTAGGCTGCGTCGTAGTTATATAGACCGGCGACGGAGCACGCGTGTGTGCGGACGCAGTTGCGTGAGGGTTTTTTTCTTCCTCCGAGCTGTGGAGCAAAGCCTGTTCCTCTCCCTCTCAGCCGCTCAGGTACGCCGGAGTATGGGCGGGGCGGGGCTGGACGGCTGGGGATTGAGGACCAACTGCAGCAGTTGTGAGCGCAGAAGACCTAGCGGCGCTCGCGCGAGGCGCGCCCCCCCTTCAACGGCCGCAGGCGGGCGCACGGGCGCGCGGAGGCTCTCCGCCCCCAGCCACCGCGCCACCGCCCGCGCGCATGGCCGTGGCCGCCTCGTGCGCGTGCCGCGCCCAACTGCCACGCGGGGCGAGAGCGAGCTGCGGCCGCCTCCCGGGCTCCGAGGCGGTCTTGGGGGCCTGGGGCCCCGCGCGGCCGGCTCGCCAGAATTTCCCGCCTGCTTCCCCACGCGCCTGCCGAGTCTTTCCCTCCAGGGGCTCCAGCCTGGCCTGGGCCAGAGGGCGCTTTTATTTAGGGGGTGGGAGCGACGCGAAAGTGCGATAAGGCTTTTTGACCCAAGAAGCAGAAGTGCTGGTGTTTGGTTTTCCAGGGAGTCAAGGGAGAGCAACGTGTGCATGGGTAATGAATGATAGTAACTAATGTTCCTTGTGAGCCCTCATTGTGTGCTAGGCACTGTGCTGAGCAACTCGTGTGCCTCCCATTCACTCCCACAACGGCCCGGTGAGGTAGGTTCCGTGATTGTCCTCATTTTACAGCGGACTCGGAGGTCCAGCGGTGGAGTGACATGGGCCAAGGCAGGCAGACGGTAAGGGGCACGCATTTGAATCCAGGTCGCTTGACTGCTGGTTCCCGAGCCCATTTTATTCTTTGTTCCAGCGGCCAGTTTGGCCCTGGGCAATATAGTCCCGGGGGACCGCATCAGCCTCGCCAGTCCGGCTGCTGCGAGGCTGCGGCGGCATTTGTACGTGCGCTAGTTCTGCTTCCAGGGAGACAGGGCTGGACTTGGGCTTAAGACAAAGGAAGAGAAAGCATTTGTGCTTCCTTTCTACGTGCAGTCGCATAGAAAGGCGATGGGTGTGCTCCTCTAAAAGCTGCTAATCTGGAAAAAGCATGGGATAAAATGAAGTAAATGCAAGTGAACCTGGACAGTGCTCATCAGATTTGAAACTCAAAGCATGGTGATGGGAAATTCCCGCCAGCAGGAAGTTAGGCTTTGATATGAAACCCATTCCTCCTTTTTTCTTCTTTTCTTTTTTTAAATCGGAGCAGCCTTGAGAATTGAACTTCCTTGTTTTATATTGGAAGAAAATGAAGTTCACAGGGGTGACGTTCAGATCTCGCCAGCAGGCATAGGTTAAACTGAAGTTGGAATGGAAAGAAAGGAGGGTGCTCAATTACAGTTTGAATTTAACCTCTGGAGATGAGGCTGGGTGAACTAGGGGTGACTGAGGTGTGTTGGAAATCCTACTGTTGTGGGTAAAGTGGGCCCTTAAGTGGGTGACAGCCTGTCTGCGTTGAGTTCACCATTAGCATGGACAGTTAGCCTCTTTGTAGGTGTAGAAGACACTTTCAAGACTTGAGGTTGTATATTCCTAGTCGAGTTGTTTTAGTTTTTTGAAAGCCGTTATACTCCCTGGCTTAATGAAACAATAAATGCTCCTATGTTGCTGGCCCACGTCATACTTGTTTACAGATGTCTCTACTTGAGATAAAACTCCAATAAAAGTTTTGAGACTAATCCTTCTGAATTAATTTTGATTGGAATGACTTTCAGTCATTTAAAATTTTTTTTATTTTGCTTGTACAGATACTTTTTAGGATTGGTCTTGATTTTTTGCAGTCAGAACACATAATTTAACCCTTGTAAATAAATTTAAAAACTAAGGAGAGGCTTAATATTTGTGTTTCTCTTTACCCAAAACATCGCTTTGTAATAAGTAGCAATAGGTACATGAATGAAAATTTGTATTGACAAGTTGTACCTCTCTCTGTTGGTGTTGCCATAAATAACAGATTGCTTTATCATATAACATTGTTAAAAAAAAAAAAGGATATAACATTGTTTTACCTGGAACTTGCCTTCCTGTAGCAATTCTACCTACCAGAGTTTACCAGCTATTGAGTTAGCTTTTTTTTTTTTTTTTTTTTTAAAGATTTTATTCATTATTTTCAGAGAGAAGGGCTGGGAGGGAGGAAGAAAGGGAGAGAAGCATCAATGTATGGTTGCCTTTCACCTGCCTCCTCTGAAGGACCTGGCTGGAGACCTGGCTTGAAACCTGGTTATATGCCCTGTCTGGGGAATTGAACCAGCAACCTTTGGGTGAATTAGCACTTTAAGCTAGCAAATGTTAAAATACTATAATGATCTACATTAAACCGTTAAGTTTGAGTCTAGTTTTATTACTGCTTGAGATAAAATATATCAATGAAATTAATGCATTAGTGGAGGGAAAATTTTGTTACTTTCTCTTTCAAGTAATTCTTTTAAAAAAACCAATTCTTGGCTTCAGGCAAATGGTTATCATTTGGGCAGGAATATGAAAACTGCTGTTTCACAGATTGGTAGCCTAGCTGTTCTCTCTCATGTTTATTTATCAAGAATAAATGGATTAATGAAAAATTATGCTAATGCAAGACTTGGGTGCCACCCAGATTCCCAGCTAAGTCAGAGGTTACTTTTGTTGTTAAATCCTTTCAATCTAAGCTTTTATACCTCTCTTAACTGGTAGAAAAGTAAGCAGTTCTTTGTTCTTTATTTAATTCAGTCTGCTGTTCTCAGCTGACAGTCTGCGAAGGAAACATCAGGAGATTTGGTAATGTTTGTTGGTGACCTACTTTGCAGCAGTTTTTGTAATTTACATTATTTTATTTTTTTACTTTAACTTGTTTTAGTACTTTGCATAGAAAATAAAAAGCAGAGGTTAGTTTTAAATTTTTATAGGTTTGTGAATTGTATGTGGTTCTTAGGGAGTTGGATGGGGCAGTGTTTAATTAAAAGGTGTAATTTAATATAAAGATTTAATTTGTGACTCAAATTCTTTGATTTTGCCAGTTTAATAAAATTACCCACTTGACCTTTAAATAAACGTTTTATTTTCTCCAAATAATATCTTAGAATTTATATATGCATTGTGTGTTCATATAATTGTGCTTTAAGACTGCTATGGACAAAACTTAGTTGACTTTAGAAGGGAGATAATTGTCAGAGTAGGTAGGCTAAAAAAAAAAGCTCTTTGTCCCCCTGGCTAGGCAGTTATTATCTAGAGGGCAGAAACCTTTTGTGCAATACTGCCCTTCCAGCTATGGAGTTAAATTTAGATTCCGCAACTGTAATCTCACTTGTAGTTGGTGTTCACACTGTGGCAGTTAACTAGGTTTAGGGGTTTAAATCTCAAAAATAAGCTTTCTGTTTATTTAAATTTTTTTAAAAGTATTCTTGGACACCTTGTCTGGCCTTGATTTGGAAAGCTAAAGTACATACAAGCCAGGTGATAATGGTGAAAAGCTAAGAATGATTGACACATGAAGAGTGGGTTTTATAAAGCAGAAAGTAAATATGAGAAAAGTTTCACAGGCTGTGGCCTTAGCAAGTAAGGTCATTATGTGAAAAACTTCCCCTTCTGTCCTCTTGCCAATCTCATGTTGCTTAGCTGTTTAGCCTGTATGTGATATTTTAGGTATTTAATAAAAAGTAAATATTAGGTGGTTTAGAGAAAGAAATTGGGCTTCCTCAGTGGGACACATTTTCTAGGGATGTCCTCCTTGGTGGCTGTTAAGTGGTCATAAAACAGCATTATTTTTATATTTGTATGGCCCTTTACATATTTTAAAAGTGCTTTCACATATTTTAGGTTTTCTCATGTTTTTACCTAAAAGAGAACTAATAATCTGATACCTGATATCCAAATAGTTGTCTAAATGATTTTGTAAAGCGTATTGTGTACTTAGTTGGGAACTGTCGATAGATAATGTGCTATTCAAAAAGTAACTGAAGAAGTTCAAACCTGGAAGGGGGAGTGGGACACCCGTCTCTCCTAGGTTGTGCCTCAGGTGCACACCTTGTTTGTGAACTGCAAGCTCTTAAGGTTTCCTGGAGTGTGTCCAGCGATGCTGTGTTGAGATCTAAAGGATAGGAAATTGTTTTTAGGAATTTCATAATATTTTTTCATCTTGATGAGAGAGAACAATTTGCTTCATTATAAACCCAGCTGACTTTTTAAAATTAATTGGAGGGAGGAAGGAAGAGAGAGACAGACACAACCTTGGCGTATGGGACGATGCTCCAACTGAGCTATCCAGCCTGTGCTGACTTTTCATTTTGGAGTGGGAAAGGGATGCTAAACACCAAGAAAAAACTAGTGAACTGTTTTATAATTTCTGTCTTGAAGTTTTTATCTTTGGGGAAACTTGTTTTTGAGATAAACTAGATTTACAGAAGAGTTGAAATGCAGAGACATCTTATGTAGCCTTCACCTTGCTTCCCTGATGTTAACATCTTATCTAACTATGGTATATTTATCAAAACTAAGAAATTGACATTGATATAATACTTAAAATGATTGCTCTTATTTGGATTTTCTTACTCCATTAATGTCCTCTTTCAGTTCCCAGATCCAGTTGGAATATCACATTGCACTTAGTCCCCCTGTCTTCTTAATGTCTCTTCTCTGGTTTGTGACAGTTCCTGTCTTTCCTTTGTCTTAGGACACTGACACTTCAGATCTCAGTTTGGGTGTGTTGGTGTTACGAGTGTACAGAGTTTATGGATTTGGGGGAAGAATTACCACAGAGGTGACTTAGCCTGATTGTATCAGGGGTACATAATATCACTGCAGGTTGACTTTAACCCTGATCACGTGATTAAGGTACGCCCACCAGGTTAGAATTTCCCCCCTGCACATTTGCTCTGCATTAGAAGCTAGTCACTAAGTGGAGAGAATCTGTGATATACGTTAAAGCTGCCACTGTAATTACTAGACACCTTGGAGCTATGCAAATAGTCTCACTCTTAAGTTTTTCCCCTTAATTTTAACATTCTTTTTTTTTTTTTTTTTTTTAGATTTTATTTCATTATTTTTAGAAAGAGGGTAAGGGAGAGAGGCAGAGAGAGGGAGAGAAACATCAATGTATGGCTGCATTTCACCTGCCTCCAGCCACAGACCTGACTGGAGACCTGGTTTGCAACCTGGTTATGTGCCCTGGCTGGGGAATCGAACCTGTGACCTTTGGGTTCGCAGGCTGGCACCTTATCTGCTACCAGCCAGGGCCTTAACATTTATTTTTAATTTTAACATTTATTAGTGGCTCTTGCCTGCAGCCATTGCTCTGTTCTAATGGTGATTCTTTATTTCCCTCCTTTCTGCATTTGCAGCAAGGAAGACTTGTTTCTTTCCATTTATTTACTGTTTATTATAACAACTTTATTTTCTTACCCATTATTTTTTTTAATAGGTATTTTATTTTTGGGGCTATAAGCCGCTGTTACCCTGAATTTATTTTTGCTATATATTTTTTAAATATTTTATTTCATTATTTTTTAGAAAGAGGGGAAGGGAGAGGCAGAGAGGGAGAGACATCCATGTATGGTTGCTTTTCACCTGCCTCCAGCCACAGACCTGACTGGAGACCTGGTTTGCAACCTTGTTATGTGCCCTGACTGGGAATCAAACCAGCAACCTTTGGGTTCAAAGACTGTCACCTTATCCACTGAGCCACCAGCCAGGGCCTTTTTTTAAAATACTGTATTATTCTCAGAGAGAGGGGAAGGGAGAGAGGCAGAGAGGAAGAGAGATATCAGTGTAGGGTTGCTTTTCACCTGCCTCCAGCCACAGACCTGGCTGGAGACCTGGCTTGCAACCTGGGTATGTGTCCTGACTGGGAATCGAACCAGCAACCTTTGGGTTTGAAGGCTGGCATCTTACCCACTGAGCCACCAGCCAGGGCTATTTTTGCTTTTTACTTTGGGTATTTTCCTCTCCTGCCCTAGAATCAATCATTGCTCCGAGGACCTGTCAGGAATGATTTTTTTTAAAGATTTTTACTTCATTATTTTTTAGAAAGAGGGGAAGGAAGAGAGGAGAGAGGGAGAGAGACATCAGCATATGGTTGCGTTTCACCTGCCTCCAGCCACAGACCTGACTGGAGACCTGGCTTGCAACCTGGTCATGTTCCCTGGCTGGGAATCGAACCTGCGACCTTTGGGTTCGCAGGCTGGCGCCTTAACCACTGTGCCACCACAGGGCCAGGAATGATTTTGAAGGGAGGTGACAGGTGGTAAATGTGAAGAGTTTAGAAAATAGATTGAATGGTAGATCCAATGGTGGTGATCCTGCACTTTCTCTGAGCACAGATGTTGCCTTCTGTGTTCAGGTTTCTTAGGTTCTGGGAAAATACTTTGTTTCTGTAATAACTAAGACAGATTTCAAGTATTCGAATACATAGCATATTCTTGCAACAGAATTATGAAGTTTATACTCATGTTAGTACACACATCTTTATTTTTTCTTAGTGTTTTTTGATAATTAGAGTAAAAAGATACCATCATACTCATAATTGACAGTTAACATTTGTATCACCCTTTTATGCTTGACTTCTTTTTTTTCCTGTACAGGTTTCCATCCTATCTCTTACCCTGAGATGAACTTTCATCTTTCCAGGATATTTTATTGGTGGGTTAAGTTAAAACAAAAACAAAAATGACAGCTTTATTGAGGTAAATTCGCGTACAATACATTGCGCATACATCAGGTAATATAATGTGATAATTTTTGGCATCATTTACAGCTATGAAGAAGCCATCACCACAATCAGGAACATATTCACTGCCCATCAAAGTTTTCTCAGACCCCCTTGTACTTCCTCTTCTCTACCCACTCCCTCCTCTTCTGTCCTCAGAAATACCTTAACTGCTATTTGTCACTGAAGATAAGATTGCATTTTATAGGATTTTTATGTAAATGAAGCATATGTGTGCTTTCTTAGTTTAGTTGCTGAGTAGTACTGTTCTGTAAGTATACACTACCCATTAACCTGTGGATAGACATTTGGGGTGTTTCCAGCTTTTGGCTATTACAAATAAAGCTTTTAAAGAAACTACCTAATGTTTCTGAGGTGATTGTCCCACTTTTCATTCCCACCAGCAGTGTTGGAGGATTCCCTTCCTATCCTGGCTAGTACTGTGTGGTCAGCCTTTAAATTTGAGTTATTCTGTATGGTGTGCAGTGGTAGGTAAAATCACTGTGGGTTTAATTAGCATTTCTGTAATTACTAATGATGCTTGGCATTTGTCATGAGTTTATTTGTTATGGGTTGCTTCTCAGTTTTGAAGATTATGAGATAAATGCTTTGTAAATATTTGCTTTCAGTCTAGCTTGCCTTTTCATTCTCTAGTGTCTTGGGGAGGAAATCTTTTTAATATTGGTGGAGTTCATGTTATCGGTTCTTTTATACGCCATGTGTTTAGTATTTACAATATTTGCTTAACTCAAGTCTAGAATTTGTCATTTTTTGTTTTTGTTTTTTTTTTAAAGATTTTATTTTTAATTATTTTTAGAAAGAGGGGAAGAGAGAGAGGAAGAGAGGGAGAGAGACATCAATGTATGGCTGCTTTTCCTGCCTCCAGCCACAGACCTGGCTAGAGATCTGGCTTGCAACCTGGTTATGTGCCCTGGCTAGAGAATCAAACCTGCGACCTTTGGGTTCGCAGGCCAGCGCCTTATCTACTGTGCTACCAGCCAGGGGTCATTTTCGGTTTTATCAAAAGCCATTTCAAGGTGAATTTATTATGATGTGAAGCACAAACTGAGGTTCTTTCCTACATGTGGATATGCAATTTTTCTAGTACCATTTGTGGTAGAGCACCCATTTCCTACTGAATTGTCCGCATTAATGGGTATATTCTCACTCTTCTGGTCCATTCTATGGATCTATTTTTTCATCCGGATTATTTAAAAAGTAAGTTTATATATGTGTATGAACAATATCTGGTATTGTTTGTATATATTAAGAAAACTACTTTCGAACACTTAAGGCTATCATACAGTACCTATTTGACTATCAACTTTACAATTAAATTGTTTTAAGATCTCTTCCATGCTGACTTTCTGACTGCTGTAAATAGGGTGACTTTTATGTTTTGGTTTCCCAGGAACAGTCTTAATTCACTCCACTTAACCAGGCATAATTATTAATTGTACCACTTTCCAGTCTTATTAATAAGTGCCCTGTATGCTCATCTTAGAGGTTTCCATGATGTGGATAAGCCACAACCTAATCCATTTCCAGTTGTTACTTGTCTTAGATTTTAGAACTGGAGTGGCAGTTCTCTTTATGTTTTGCGCAAATGGGTGAGTTTTTCATGTATGTACATGTATATCTAGAAGAGAATTGCTAGGTTCATCAGAATGTTTTTGATTTTACCAGATAACTGCAAAATAGTTTTCCACTGTGGTTGGTCCAGTTGTACCGTTTTTGCAGGTTCTCTTTTCCCAACTGCCTTGCCAGTGTTTGGCATTATTTAATACTTTGCGGGGACTCTCCTATGACAAGTGGTAGGTTAAATTTGCATTTTACTGGCTACTTACTCTTTTGTTTGTTGCCCATTTACTTTTCTGAGAATTCCCTGTTCCATTTCCTTGGCCTATTTTTCTCTTGGATTATTCTTTCCTTTTTCTTTCTTTCTTTTTTTTTCTTTCTAACTGATTTTATAGTTCTATACACATCCTGGATACTAATCTTTCATTGTATAGTGCTGCATTTTTCTTAACCTGGGTATTTATATGTCATGAACTGTTAATGCATTTTGCTATTTTGATTTTGTTAGCATAAACTCTAATATTAAAAGTAAGTTAGGTGGATTTTTGACCACTCTTCATGGGCTTCCTGGCTTTTAAAACATAAATGCTCATAGCTCTTCAGAGGAAGCACCTGCAACATTTCTCTGTAAACTTGCACAAAATTATTGATAGGGAATTTCTTTCAAGTTGCCTTGTAACCTAGTGTTTGGGATTAAGTGGGACATTTTGAAAGTTAAGGGAGTAATTTGTATCAGAGTCAATCCAACAGAAATGAGTCAGTGACTATGTTAATATGTGAGTCATCTTCACATTTCCATGTCTTTATGTTTTTCTAGTGTAGCACTTATGATACTGTTTTTCAAATTTGGTAAGAAATGTGTAAAAATTATATTTTTCGGTCCTTGTAGGTAACTAATAACCAATTCTGTTGCTTCAAACGTATTTTTTGTATTGTAAACGTACCATGCTTTCCTTGTTTGTTTTGAGGGATCCTGAAGCCAACACAAAGTGATACTGTTGGAAAAGCAAATTTCTTTCTAAAACTGGAAAACTTTATCAGAAAATATTCTGATAGTCCTCTAAAAAAAAGCGAAGTATGTAGATACCTTGTTTTAAGACATTTAAAGGTGAAGAAAAGGTAAGGTTTTACATCGAATGCTTGGGCTTCTGTAGTTCAAGGTACTTTACAAAAATTCTTATTCTCACAGGAAGTCTTTATTTTTATTTTGCTATCAAAATACTTGAAGAACTAGCCTTGTGTAGGATGTGAAGGAAGCAAGGCCCTGCACTGTGTGTGTGTGTGTGTGTGGCGGCCCAGGTTGAATAGGGGGTTACGTCCACAGAGAAGACGTCTCCTCAGGGCCCGAAAAGGCTGCGATGTAGAAATGCTTTCCTTCATCATAGGTGATAATTATAATGTTAATAGTACTACCAGCTGGCATTCAGTGCTTACTCTCTATCAGACACGTAATTCTATTTTTTAGTTTTATTTTTAAAGAATTTATTATTTTTAGAGAGAAGGGCAGGGAGAGGGGAAGAAAGGGAGGGAAACATCAATGTATGGTTGCGTTTCACCTGGCGCCAGCTACGGACAGACCTGGCTGGGAATTGAACCAGCGACCTTTGGGTTCACAGGCCAGTGCCTATCTGCTGTGCCATCAGCTAGGGCTTAATTCTATTATTATTATTTTTTAATTAGATTTATTTGTTTTGGAGAGAGAGAAGAGGGGTAGGGAAAAAGCGAGGAAGAGGGAGAGAAATGGGTTTGTTGTTGCACTTAGTTATGTATTCATTAGTTGCTTCTTGTATGTGCCCTTACCAAAAATTGCTTCGGGTCAGTGCTCTAATCAGTTGACCTACCCAACCAGGGCTTAATTCTTGTTGTTATTATTTTCATTTTATACGTGACAGACCTGAGAGGCCCGGGGATAGTGAGTTCCCTAGCCCATAAGCACAACTAGTGAATGGTGTTTGAGAGTTTTCACCAGGGAATTACAGAACATTTGGGGGTTTCCCTTTTTTCTGTCTCCAATACTCATTCACTAATTTAAAATAGAGCACTCAGTTTCCAACTTCATTTGTCATATTTTATCTTAATTTGGATGGTACAGTTAGAATTTGTAAACTAAAGATGATGTTTACTATCTTTTCCTTTCTAAGGATTTCTGAATGGTCAATATTTTCTTCAGTTCTTGAGGTCAAGAACAACATGTTACCTTTCTGTAATCTAGTACCTTTTCAGTATTTCTAGAAAAAAATAAAAGGGAAAGCATAATTACTTAAATACATATTTTCCTGTCCTCTTTCCTGGAGGCCAGTTTTGGGATATTATGACATTCAGAAGTACTGGGAATATTATAAACTTGGATATAAAATTAGTGGAAAGGAAACTTTATTTTTCTTCCTGTAGTGGAAAATGAGTGACTCTCCTTTCCCCTTTGTCTTCCTTTCATCTTGGATCTTTCTAGACTGTAGTGATTTTAGTTTATATCATTCTTAGGAATACTATTTTTAAAAATTTTATTGAATTTATTGGGGTAACATGGGTTAATGAGATTATATAGGTTTCAAGTGTACAGTTCTGCAATACATCAGCTGTATGCCGGGTTGTGCATTCACCACCCGAAGTCAAATCTTCCGTCACCATTTATCCCATTTACCCTCTTCTGCTTGTCCCACCCCCTTTCTCTCCGGTAATCACTGTACTGTTGCCTGTGTCTGAGTTTTGTGTTGTGTTGTTTTGCTTAATCCCTTCACCTTTTCAACTAGCCCTCCTCCAGAAATACTATTTTTGAGTGATTAAAAAAAAAAAAAAAAGATTTTAGACCTTGGCTGGTGGCACAGTGGATAAGGCGCCAGCCTGCAAACCCAAAGGTTGCTGGTTCAATCCCCAGCCAGGGCACGTAACCAGGTTGCAAGCCTGGTCTCCAGCCAGATCTGTAGCTGGAGGCAGGTGAAGGGCAACCTAACATTGATGTCTCTCTCCCTCCTACCTTTGTCCTTTCCCTTCCCATTTCTCCAAAAGATAATAAAATCTTTAAAAAAAATTTTAAATTTATTTTTAGAGAGAAGGGGGGAAAGGGAGAGAAATGATGTGTGGTTGTCTCTCGTGTACCCACAAGTGGGGACCTGTCCCTCAACCTAGGCATGAGACCTGACTGAGAATTGAACTGGTGACCCTTTGGTTCTCAGGCTGACTCTTGATCCACTGAACCACACCAGCCAGAGCTGTTTCTGAGTAATTTTTAATATAAGCGCCAAAAGGTTTATCTTGTTGCTTTGAAAGCAGTGTAATAAGGGGGTGATCTCCAAGTTGGAATTATTTGGAATGTTTATTTAACAAACTTACTTTGTCTTGGGAGTGCAGCTTTTTAAATGAATTCTTCACATCAGCATGGGGATTGAAATAGTAAAACTAGTTTCCTACTCCTGATTTTTGTATTTATATGCTTCATCGTCTAACCAATAATGTATCTATTGGTATAGCATATGCTGTCATGTTAGAAACAGCCGGACTCTATGGTTGTGTAAATTGGTAAACCCTCTTTTTTATAAAGATTTTATTTATTATTTTTCAGAGAGGGAGAGAAGCATCAATGTATGGTTGCTTTTCAGCTGCCTCCAGCTATGGACCTGGCTTGCAACCTAGTTATGTTGCCCTTGTAAAACCTCTTTTAAAAGGACACAGTGTTTCTGGAGTGTTAGTAAATGAGGAGGAACATGTTGGAACTTTTTAGCATGGGTTTTCCATTGATGTTCATGGTTTATAACTGTCACAGTGTATCAGTAACTGGCAAGACACTAGCTTTTCTGAGATGACTCCATTTGTTTTTGTTTCCTTTCATTATTTTAGATTAGATAGAATTGAGAGTTCTAATGAACAAGAGTGAGATTAAAGATTTATTCTTTGGAGATGTGATGTTAGTTCATATATTTCTGATAGCTTGTGTTTTATGTTTGGGCCAGAAGTGAAGGTTTCAGAGAGAGATGATTTACTAAATAAAATTTTTCTAATTAGGATTGAGTCTGTCTGTATAGATTCGGGTCTTTTTTTTTTTTTTTTTTTTTTTACTGAGAATGGTTATTAAGTAGATAAACATATTTATCTTTCAGTGTGTGGTCTTAAATTACCCAAGAACTTCCCTGAACATTTAGTAGTTACTGGTTCTATTGGATAGTTTAGTAATTTAAATTATTTCTGTACATTTAATGATGTCTTCAGGATTTAAAAAATGTGGAAGCATGTTTAGAATTTTTGAGACATAACTTACAAACAAGATTATAGAATGGAAGGCTTCAGTTTGAAAAATTTTTCAGTTGTATACAGGCAGCTACCCTAATACATGCATTTTTTCCACCCTGACCAGTTCCTCTGTGATCTTCAGTCAGTTCCCTCTCAGGCAATACTTTCTAACACCCTACCTTAGTTTTCTTGTAGGCCTTTCTTAATTATTAAAGAAGCAATAAGCCGTGGAAGCTGACCAGATATCTGAGCAACATTGAACACTGACATTGAAATTTGTAACTTTAGTACCAGAATATTGGAAACTTGGTTTCGACGTAGCTATATTGCATGTTACTGAAGTTGGAAATTTTAACCCAAATAAAGTACCATGTGGAAAAATCAGAAATGATCACTGAGAACCTAGTTTCCAAACTATTCAATTATATTAAACTAATAAAATTAATGTTTGGAAACCTGGTGAACAATACGAATTTCTCTGACAAGCTTCAGAATTAGTAGCAATTAAGGGAAATCCACAAACGAGGTGAAGGTAGATTTAGCATATAAAGGTTTAACTTTGCTTACTTTACTTAAAATGACCGGAGATAAAATAGTGATGGAAATGGAATAATTACGCCAGTAATGAGCTTTTAAAATCTTTTCATTTGAATTACTTGGGTAATCTCAAAGAAAGGGAAAAGAGAAATCCTAGAGGTGGCCTATAGTTTTTCATTTTTCTTACCTTTGATATACAACCTAAAGGATTTCTGTGATTTTTGCATAAAGAGATTGGATGTGAGAAACAGTATTTGATAATGTGTTACTTAGAAGTTTATATTACGAGACCACTTGGCCGCATGAAAGAATGAAGTTAGGTTGGTGTGACTAGTACAGAGATGATGACGTTTGTGATGTTGACTAGGGAATAAGTGCAGGGAGCCCTGAGGAGAAGCTAGTGTAATTAGAGTCCAAAGGTAGGAGTTTACTTAATGTGTGTCCTCTCATGTGGGTGCCCTTTCAATCTGATTTTTATATTGTGGAGGTACTGCATATTTTTGAATCAGACAGGAAAGCCGCACTTTCTGTTCAGCCTCACTATGTTAGGAAATAATATAAATACAACTTAATGGAGTAAGATATTAACTTGACCAGTTCCTAAGGAATTAGGAATCCTGTTTTCCATTTTTGAAATTGGTTGTAAGAGCCGGCCGGGAATGTGGAATCATTGCATTTTTCCTTTTATCTGAGGTTGGTCAGATGATAGTGATTTTTGCATAGAGGAGGAGGTGAACCCTATTAAAAAAGGAAAATTTGAGCATGTATGAATGACCCATGGACACGGGCAGGACAATGGTGTGGGGAATGACTGGGAGCGGGTGTGGGCTGGGCAGAGGTGGGCAAAGTGGGGGAAATTGGGACAACTGTAGTAGCCTAAGAATAATTTTTTTCAAAAGGAAAAATTATATGGGAACTTGAATATATTAAAAAGTATAGTTGCTCTAGTTTAAGTAATGGGAAGTTGTAAAACTCAGAAACCACAGGCAAAAAAAATCAGAGAAAGATAAGTACCATATGATTTCACTCTTGTGGCCTCTAATGAACAACATGAACTTACAAGCAAAATAGGGACAGACTTATAGAGAGCAGCCTGACAGCAATGGGGATGGAGGAGGTGGGGGTGAAGGCATTGAGCAAAAAAGAAAAAACTCGTGGACACGGACAACAGTGTGGTGATGGCTGGGGGCTGGTGGGATGGGAGGAGGCAGAAGGGGTTAAAGGGGGATAAATGGTGATAGACGGAGACGTGGGGTGGTGAACACACAATACAGTGTACAGGTGAAGTAGAGGATTATGCACCTGTGATTTTGTTAGTATCACCCCAATAAATTCAATGAAAGAAGAAAGAAAAACAACAGGCTAAGATGACTATTAAAAACCTTTAAAGTTTGGCTATGATCTTAGAGTTCTAAAGAAATTTAGGATCAGTAGGAACATCTGAAATTATCTTTTCCTGGACCAAGAGATAGGGGGCAGAAATACAGCAATTTCTTGTTCTGCCTCAGGTTAGTCTGCTTTAACTAGACCGCTTAGTTTAAGACTTAGGATCCAAATTCTTGTTACTGATGTCCTCGTATCCGTTCCTGCAGGAAAGCTACTCTCCAGGATCACTGGGAGGCTATTCTGTAGTGCCTATAATTTGAGGAAAATGAAGAACAGGCCTTCAACTAATTTCTCAGATTTTGGTGAAACAAGTAGTAAGTGGGATAGATGTTTAAGAGTAATGAGTAGATGAACTTATATGAGGATAAACATACCTCCACGTATTGCCTGTGCAGGTATTGACCACATTCATTTTTACTCATCCTTTAAGAAAACTGAAATAAAATGTTTATATACTGTGTATATATATATATATATATATATGTACTGTAATTTGTATATATTGCTGTTTGCTTTTAAATTGAAGATAATTTTTTCTCTTTAAATGAAAAGTTGAGATTATCTCATGCCAAATGTCTTTCAAAGTTTTTTCTACATCTTATTGTTTGAGTTTTGAAAAATACAATTTTTATATTATAATTCATGTTTAATATTTGTATTAGTTTATTAGGTGTGTAGCAGTGTTTACAAAATCATATTCTTACTAAGTTTTCTTTTTTTTTTTTTTTTTTTTTT